>BKCH01002289.1:0-60727 GCA_008635985.1 Ficus erecta | reverse complement strand
CCTTTGATTATTTTGATCAACTTTGACCAGAATAAAATCATACATAAACCCTAATTCTGATAAATCAGATCATGCATTTCATATAACATACATAATACAAACTTTAGATTCCTTAAAAAGGAAATCGTAAATTTGTAAAAAGGTTGGTTATTACAATTTGGTCCATGGTTTGAGTTGGATTGGACTGGCTGTCCCAACTACTCCATGCTACACGCCACGGTACGTACACTCATATTATGTAAGGGGCCCAAAAATATGCTAACCTAAAAAAGCATAATGAAAGCATGATGAAAGCATAATTGGTACATGCATTGTTTTATTACAAAATGCTTTGCGGAAGAAATGTTGTACTTGCTGGGTGAAAGCTCATGACTTATGTTTATGCTGTAGGTAAGTAGCCTATTAGTAGTAAGTGATGCAAGACTATGGAAGAGGGCACATGGACTGTGAAACTCTAGGCTGGACACCGCCACGCGTTTTGAAAAAAAAAAGAATGTATATAAATGTCGGTATTATGTTATGATAATTTGATGGTACTAATATCTAGTAATTAGTATATTTTGTAAATGTGTTAAGATGGTTTAAAAGAAAAGCTTAGTACTTGCCTTGATCAAGTACATATATATGAGTGTGATGTTAAATTGGGATTTAAAGTAAGTTTTGAAAAAAATATATATTTCTGTATTTTTATATAAGATAAGAGTAAGTTTCTAAGTAAAGTAAGTATGGTAACGGCCTAGTAAGGGGTCATTACAGAGTTGGTATCAGAGTGGGTTTCCTGCCATCCGGTTACACAGTTTTGCTGCCAGCGCCTCGGTTTTTGTAAGTTGATTTTCTTACTTTATTGCATGTATACTTATTATGCGAAATATAATATTATAGATAGCAATGGACCCGAGGCAAATCGAAGAGGATCGTGAGGCTTCCTTGGTGTTTTTGGGAATGGAACCACGTACTTTCTATGGAACCCAAGGAGCGGCGGCATTAGCCGAGTGGCTGCACGATATGGAGACCATATTTGGTCTATGTCATATAGGAGTGCATCTCCAAGTTATGCTAGCTAGTCGACGATTGGTCAGAGAGGCACGCTTATGGTGGCTCAGTTTAGAGGACCCTGAGATCCCTAGGAATGTATGGATGAACTTCTGAACCCTAATCATTTTACGATATGGGCCATTACCGGGAGGGACCGCACTACCGAGACCCCAACATATATCGTGACATGTATATGAGACGATATGTTAGTTATGTAGCAGCCTGGCAAGCATACCCGAATGAATCCATGGGCCACTACTGCAGAAGGTTTCGGGATGCTATGTTACCTTACGTCCCATTGGATATAGAAAGACCTATGATGCAGGCTCTACACATACTTAGGGATGGACTACCTCCGAGGTCAGGCAGTTCACTCCGCCACCCACGATAGATATGACGTTGGATGACATGATAGATACTATCATGGAGGCTGGGATCATAGCTTTTATGCTGCAGGCTGCTGCACCCAAGGATGATCACCCATTTATACTGATCAACGACACAGGCATCGGAAGCCAGTTTTTCACGACGGTCCATTTATTCTATAGGAACCCATTCCAACTATACCGATTTAGGCTATTTCACCACAGGTGGAGTATGCCGATGTGGATGCCACTGTAGAGATAGACCCGGCTAACCCAGGGGTTGGCCCGGAAGACCCTCCAGTGATGGTTGTCACTAGTGATGATGAGGAGAGATCGAGGAGGAACAGGAAGAGCTGGAGGAGGATCCCGAATAAATCTTGTTCGACAACGACGACTGGGATGCAGACTCCGAGATCTTTTCTGATGTTACGACGGAGTAGTTAGTTTAGATCATATTTTTGATTCTTTTATTCTTATTGACCCTAGGATTGTACATATGTATGATGGTTAAGTGGTAGACACTTCCATCTTGACTTCTTTTGTATATTAGGCCTGACATGTACCGGACAAGTGTTAGACGCTGCCGAAGACTATACTCTTTTTGAACAATGTACTAAAACACAGAGTGTATATATGAAAGGATATATGTTGTTATGATCAAGTATTATTCATTACAAGTTTATGATGAGTTTACTGTTGGAAAAACGGATCCGATATCAAAGTTAAAGTACAATAGAATTTTTAAAATTTTTATGCCGATTCGGAAAAGAAGCTCATGCTGTATATAACAATAAATTAAATACATGATCAAACGTACCTTGTTTCTCAGATTCCAGAATTGCTAGAGTGTCGACCAATGTGTCTTCTCTACTACTCTCGAGTCCCCACGTCTCAGAGTGTGTATGGGCACACGTGCTATGAATCCAAGTGACCAGTAATTCTTCTGAAGTCTAGATCCCACTTCCTCAATCCCAATGTACCTCGTTGAGAATTCGATCAGGTTCGTTCTTCAAAACTACAAAATAGGAACTGGTTAACCTTCTATGAAAAATATCACTCGGCTTAAACTTCCTTACAGTTTTGATTCAAAGAAATTTCTCTCTTTTTCTCATACCCAAGAAGGACGAATTTTCTCAAGCACAAAAACCTAGTTTTTGGCATTTTTTCTCTCTCCCAAAATCCATCCCCTTTTTTTGAGTGTATGATGATGGTTGGCTTTTTTCAAGAACCCCTAGCCTTTATAATACTCCAATCATTTTTCAAAATATCTCCTACTTGAAAAATAATTAATAATTATTTTTCAGGATAATCTTTTGAACCAAAGGATCAATCAAATTTCGGGCTAGGTTCTTTAAACATTATGGATGGTTTTTTGCTTGGAGAAATTCAAAAATTTGTGCTCCACCTAATGTGGAGATTGATTGGTGGTTTAAATTTAAATCAATAATCTAGACTAATCAAAAAGTCATAATCCTATCTAAATTCAAACTCCTTTTAAACCTTTGAATTTAAATAAGATCTCTTATTTGAATTTAAATAATATTTTCTACAAACATTATCCATATTTAATTAATTTAAATAAATGGATCATTTTAGATTTCCTTTCCACCAAAAAAATGTGCACCATTCTTTAAGAAAAGAAAATCTATTAAATAAGCTCCATTATTTAAATCAATTAATAATTTAATGTTTGTAATATATTTAAACAATTTTGAAACAAAATCTTCTTCCCACCATCCATTAAAAAAACCGTGCACTATTAATTAGGTGTAATAACCAACGTTTTATGAAATTACGATTTTCTTTTTAAGGAATTTAAGATGTACTATGTAAGTACTTACGAAATTCCTGATATGATTTTTATCAAATTTTGTGTGAGTCCTTATAGCTTTATAAGACTCAATATAAATTGCTTAGTCAAGAATAAGACCTTTTGACTAAAAAGGTAGAATGAAATTTATGATTTTATGTTGATCAAAGTTTGACCAAGAAAGTCAAAGGTATGAATACGACGGTACTGCAATATAGCAAGCAGTATAGGAATTATACTGCGAAAAACCGTCATCACAGATAAAATAGTAAGAATAAGGTTCAAGACCACTATAGAAAAATCAAGCACATTATTTAAGACAATAAGGGCTAAATAGCTTTAAGTCATAAGAAAATTTTTTACTCAGTCCGATAATACGCAAATAAATTCTGGACTGCAGTTCAGTAAGACAGTACTGTTATTAGTAAAAATAGTATTTGTAATATCTGCATTAGTATGAGAATAAACTGCATTTAAGAGGAAAGCCAAACAAGGCCCAAAGGGGGGGGACACCTCACCATTGGATAATTACATGATTTATGGAATTTTAGAAAATTTGGGAAAGAATTAGGAAACTTGGCCTCCAAGCCATCCTAACGGCCGGCCACCTCATGGATTATTGAGCTAATATTTTGCTCATAAGGACTAATATGCAATTTTGAAAATAAAAATAAATCCAAAAAGAAATTATTTTTCACCTAGAAATAGGTGATGGGGGTGGTTTTTGGTTCATTTTTATGTGACTCTACCAAAACTCTTGCAAAATTTCACCTCACTCTTTTCCCTTTAGCAGCTGAAACCCCAAAGAGAGAAAGAGAAGAAAAAAAGAGAGAGAGAGAGAAAGAAAAAGCAAGGTGGCCGGATTTGTGGAGGAACCAAGTAGGAAGGAAAAGTTTGATTCAAGATCTAGAACCAATCTCCAAGCTTAAAGGTATCCTTCTAAAACCTTTAAGCTATCCAATTAAGCTTTGATTCAAGATTTATGTGTATTTTATGTGGGTATGTAAGAGCATAAGCTTATTGTAATTTCTATGTAATAGCTTAGATTTGGTGCTTGATTAGGGTTAGTGGTTTTGATTTTTGGTTTTGTGTATGGTTATGATTTCAATTGCTTAGAGTATGTATGGTATGTAGTAAATGTTTGTAATATGTCCCCACACACTCAAGAAGATGTATGGTGTGATTGATTATGTGATATTGATGTATGATGCAAGAAGGGTCAAAGAAAACCCTAAAAACCCTAGTTGGTAAAGATTTACCATGTTTTTGTATGAATGATTTTATGAATGAAAATGAATGCATGGCAATGAAAACAGTATGTAATGCACTGCATGCTTGATGTAGGCTCATGGTTTTAACCGTTCGAGGTAGTGTGCGCATAATTTCACGTAAGAAACAATTAAAACAGAAACTGCCAGTCTCGGATCAAGACTGGGCAGCAGTCTGGAAACAGTATTTTGAGGCCTTTAGAGGCCGAATTTGAGGAAAGTTAAAACTGAAAAGTTGTAGAAAATGGAAAATCCTAGGGGACATCGTGGACCAGTTTTAAAAATAAGACTCGAAAGGCCTCTGTTTTTCCAAAAATCTGAACCTGGTCATGCCCAGACCCTGTGCACGGCCAGGCAGGTTCAAGAAGGAAAAATACAAGGTTAGAGACAGAACTGGGTTTTGAGCAACGGAATGATAGATGTAGGAATTTTCAAGATCTAAAACTTTTGTGAAGAAAAGTTTTTCAGATTCAAAACGGATTTTAAGATATAACGGGATTCTGAAAACTGTGCAGCAATAGGAAATTCCTACACAGGATGTACAAACAGTACAGGAACAGGCAATTCCTGTACATACACTGATAGTTTGATTAATGAGACTGTTTTCAGCAGATTCCTCCAGACTTAGACAGTTTTATAAAAATAGTTTATAAAATGGTTAATTAAACCAAGTTTAGTAAGAAAAAAGAAATAATTGAATTAGATCAAGTAAAAGGATAACCTTAAGTAAGATATATGGTCATTGGATTGGTTACTAATTTTATTTGGGCCAAAATAATTTTAAGACATAGTAATAAGACGATGACCATTAGTAACCCGAGAGGTTACCAAGTTGTTGGTGTCACGACCCCGACCTACGCTATGTAGGGCCGCCACTTCCGTTCTTACTTAACTTACTTCTTGATTCAAAAAGCTTTAAGCTTACTGAAATTTTCAGAATAATTTTTTTTAATTATTTACTTTACTTTAAACTTGACTTATCCTCATACATATTCATATGTACTCACTTGAGTGCCGAGCTTTCATAACCACATTGAAAGCTATCATATTCAAACCGTGGACCAAACCCAACCTAGGTGTGTCGGTACGACATGAGGCAACTTGTTGCCATTATTCTTGAAAACTTTTCTTTAACTTGTTCTTGAAGACAATTTCTTAAAATAGTTTCTTCTTGAAAACAATTCCTTGCCCATACTATCACTTTATTATAACATATTTTACAACATATTTTACAAAACATATTTTCAAACCCGTGGCGGTGTCCATCCCACATTTCACTGTCCGCAACGCCATCTCTCCACAGTCTTGCATCAAGTATTGCCGGTAGGTTGCTTACCTACAGCATGAACGTAAGTAATGAGCTTATGCCCAGTAAGTACAATATTCAATCCGCAAAACATTTTAGTGCAAGAATGCATGAATCGATCATGCTTCTTATGAATCAATTATGCTTTCTATATTAACTTGGTACTGTTCCCTTATGTCATGATGCACGTACCGTGGATATAGCCATGGAGTGGTTGGAGATGGCCAGTCCAATCCAACTCAAACCATGGAACAAACCGTTTAACATGGAGTGATTGGGGCAGCCAATCTAATTCAACTCAAACCATAGACTAAACCGTTTAAACCCGCCCTCGTGGCAAGTCGGTACGACACAATAATATTATCTTATCTTATCTTATTAAAACATGTTCTTACCATGTGGTTTAATAATAGTGAACATGCTATATGATGTCACTACATCAAACATATAATATAACATAAAATCAATCGTAACATAAAACTTCATGACATAATGCATCGTAACATAACACATCATAGCATCGACATCATAATATAAACATCATAGCATAAACCATCATAACATAAAGTACCATAACATAACATATTTAAATCATATAAATCAATTTCATAATTTCTTGATAAACATGTCATGGAACAAAAACGTTTTGTTCATGTTGTAGGCGGAGTTGTACTTACTTGTCATCCTACGCTCTTGGTTTAGTCACAACATGGCACGACAACAGTTCCTACTCCTGCTTCCAAACAAGGTGTAAGATAAGAGTCATACACATTCTAACTTATCATAAATCATAATCATTAATATTGGTATCCTAACCAACATCCATGAGTAGCCCTAGTTATATGTCCCCCATCTTCTTATGATCACTCGATCGGTTACTTGTGGTAACCCTAGGGCTCATGGCCGAACATATTTAAACAATACCTTGTTAGTTTACTTAGGGTAACCTTGGGTACTAAGCCCAATCATACTTGAATAGTATTAGGTTACTACTCTTACTAAGGCCCAACTGATTTCAAAGTATTACGTTACTATTGGTAACCATAGGGTAAGGCCCAATTATTTATTTGCTTTTTCTTGACAAACCTTTGTCAAGTTTTCTTTACAAATCTTTATAAAAACCATATTTTCATAAAATCTTAACTTTTAAGCAAAGACAGTTAAAAACTATCAAGCTCTGAAAACAATCTTTGAAAACAATCCCTTAATTTCAGTTATCATTGCATGTGTAGGAATTCCTGCTTCTGCACTGTTTTCTGAAAATCCTGTGCTGGAATTTCCTGTTTCCTACACAGTTTTGGGAATCTATTTTTACTTTAAAATCTGTTTGGAATTAGAAAAATATTCCTTCATGAACATTGTACACCTCAAATAATACTACAACTTTCATGTTTTTCTCAAAAACCAAATCTACCTTTAAGCTCTCCATTTTTCTTGTTGAATCTTCCTGTCCGTGCACACTGGGTCTGGCTGACCAGGCTCCGGTTTCTGTAAAAACAGAGGCCTTTGGAGCCTTATTTTGAAAACCGTCCTGCTACCCCCTAGTATTTTCATTTTCTACAACTTTGTAGTTTTGATTTTCTTCAAATTCGGCCTCTAAAGGCCTCAAAATGCTGTTTCCAGATCACTGCTCAGTTTTCACCCGAACTGGCAGTTTTGGTTTCGGTTGATTCTTACGTAAAATTGCGCACACACTATCTCAAATGGTCACAACTGTGAGCTTACATCAAGCATGTAGCGTAATACTAACATTATCATTGCCATGCATTCATTCTTAAACCTATGGGGACATATAACAAACATATAGTAGGCATACTCAAAACCTACAAATCTTTAACACATATGATCATAACCATGCACCAAAATATAATTAGAGACCACCAAACCCTAATCAAGCACATACTAGTAAAACTAAATAGAGCATGAACATAATTGCTCAACTTATGCTCTTACAATCTAACTTTGAAAATACACTTAAATTTCCAAATCAAAGCTCAATTAAAAGCTTAGGGTACCAAAGAGAATTACCTTAACCAATCTCAAAGATTGGTGCTAGATTTTTTATCCGACTTTTTCTCCTTTCTCCTACCACAACCGGCCTCCCTTGGCTTGGTTGCTTCCAAATTTCGGCCACCCTTGGTTGGTGATTCTCCAAGTTTTCCGACTACCACCTATCCTTCATTTCTCTTTTCCTTTTTTCTTTCCTTTAGGGTTCGGTTTTTAGGGGGAGAGTGTGAGAAGAAATTTTGTCATGGTTTTGGGGTGTTTTCTCATTTTTTTTGAAAACAAAATGAGCCCCCCCCCCCCCCCAATCACCTATTTATAGGTGATAATAATTTAATTTTTGGATTTATTTTAAATCCAAAAATTGCATAATAGCCCTTAGAGAAAATATTTTCTCATTAGTCCTTGAGAGCAAAATATTTGCCCATATCCCCCGCTTAGATGGCCGGCCACTATAGGAAACTTGGAGCCCAAGAAATTCTCTTGCTTACATCGTCCGCTTACATCATCATGACATCATCATGCTTACATCAAAGCTTGCATCATCATGACATCATCAAGCTTGCATCATTATGACATCATCATTACTTACTTTTCTAAAAATTGCACTTTGACCCCTAAGGACAAAATATTTACAATTTAGTCCTTGAAGGTGGCCGACTATGGTGGAGCCACTTGACTTCCAATTCTTGCATAGTTATCCACTTGATTCAAAAAATCCATTAATATAATTATGCAGTCCATTTCCTTACTTAAATAATATCAATACTGTTTTTCACCAAAAACAGTATTGTCATATTGGACTACAATCCAGAATTCATCTGCGTAAAATTGGACTGCGTATTGGATTCTCTTAGGACTTGAAACTATTTAGTCATATTGCCCTAAAATATTGTGCTTGATTTTTCTAGGTGGTCTCATAGCTTATCTTGCTTATTCGTCCGAATGACGGTTTTCGCAGTATAATTTCCATAATGTTGATTACACTGCAATTCCCTCTCAGTCAAACTAAAGTCAACTTGGTCAAACTTTGACAGGAATAAAAATCATAAATTCCTATCTGGCCTTTTTCTCAAAAGGCCTCGTGCTTGACTTTAGCAAACTATATTTGAGTCTCGTAGCTAATTAAACGAGAACTCAAACATATACTGATATTCAACTTAGATCATGAGCTTCATATAGACATACAAGATTCAGATTTGGATTTTACTTTTATCTAAGGAAATCACAAGTTCATCAAAATTTTGGGTTCTTACAATTGGGTTGGGCCTAAAGCCCACGGTTACTAATGATAATCTAATAAGTCATAATTTTAAAGTTGGGCCTTAGTAACCCAGTAGGATTTATTGAAAGATAATTGGGCTTACACCAAGGGTTACCCGAAGTAACCTAATAAGATACTGTTAAGACATAAGCCCTAGGGTTACATTTAGTAACCAAATAAGTTATCATAAGTGTGTGTGTGAAGGGACATATGACTAGGGTTATTCATGAATGTTGGTTTTAGGATACCAACATTTTGTGATTATGATTTATGATAAGTTAGGACGATCCTTACCCTACTTCCTTTTTGAAAAGCAGGAAGTAAGTAACATGTTGTTGTGACGACTTGGAGCAACAAATTTAGGAGTAGCATAACAAGTAAGTACAACTCCGCCTACAGCATAGGCTATTGTTTGCTACTTGCATGTTTTGTGTGAAACTTATGCAGTTATCTGATGTATATGATTTATGTTTTATTATGGCATCATGAAGCATGCTCACCAATGATAAGTCACTTGGTAAGAATGAGAACCCAGTTTCAAGTATGAAACTGTTTTAAAAGACTGTTTTCAAGAAGAAAACTACTTTTTTAAGAAATTGATTTCAAGAGCAAGTTAAGGAGAGATTTCAAGTATGATGGCAAGCAAGTTGCCTCATGTCGTACCGGCCTGCCATAAGGGCAGGTTTGGTCCATGGTGTTTGAATTAGATTTGGTTGGCCGCCCCAACCACTTCATGGCAGCGCGCCACGGTACGGACACTTATGTTATGTTATATAAGGGGCCCCAAAAGATATGCTAACATAAGAAAGCATAATTGGTTCATGCATTGCTTTATTAAGTTTTGTTTTGCGGGTTAATAGTTGTACCTGCTGAGCGAAAGCTCATGACTTACGTCAATGCTGTAGGTAAGCAACCTATCGGCAATCCTTGATACAAGACGGTGGGGCTTGACACGGCGAGTTGTGAAACTTGGGATGGAGACCACTACGTGTTCCAAATTATGATATTTGTAATTATTATGCTATAAGTTTGATACTCAAGTATCTAATACGTTAGAATTTCACGTGTTTAAAAAAATATTCTATATTTCCGCCAAAATAAATAAGTTAAGTAATTAAGTATGTTATGTACGGTAACGGCCTATTAGGCGGGTCGTTACAGAGTTGGTATAGAGCGGGTTTCCTGCCTTCCAGTTTCACAATCTGCCTGCCAACGCCACAGTCATTGTAAGTAGAATTTAAATTTTATCCATTAATACTTATTATGTAAATATGATATGGTAAATTATATGATATGGATCCGAGGCGGGTAGACGATGATCTCGATGCTGCTTATACGTTTTATGGGATGCAACCTTCGGTATTTGATGGGACTCACCAAACGGTGTCATTAGCGGCATGGCTTTACGATATGGAGATGATATTCTGAATATGCCATATAGAGGCATATCTTCAGGTTCTGTTAACCAGCCGATGTCTGGCAAGGGATGCTAGATTATGGTGGATGATGTTAGGGGAGCGAGCTATGCCGGGAGAGTCATGGGCCGATTTCCGTGCTCTTATTATTGCTCGTTACAGGTCTTTGCCCAATGAGGACGCCGACATACATACTGCGATCCCGAGATCTACAACGACATGTACCTCGGGCGATATCTTGGCTATGCTACGGATTGGCAAGCCTACCCAAATGAGTCCATGGGCCATTACTGCCGGAGGTTCCGAGATGCAATGTTGCCCTACATTCCTCGAGAGTTGGATGACCTAAAGTGGCTGGCAATGCATATTATTAGGGACGGGTTACCTCCGGAAGTTAAGCAGTTCATTCCGATTCTGATTTTAGTAATATCATTGGAGCATATGATAGATGCATTTATGGAGGCAGAAATAATAGCATACATGGTACAAGTAGCGGACTGATAAGTGAGCTTTTACTCACTTATTTAATGTCTTGAAATTGGATAATTTACAAAATCTTCAAGTTTTTAGATTGGTTTAATGTGTTTGTGAGTGTTTCAGATAAACAAGGGAAAAATTGGATTTTGCAAGAATTGGAGATGAAAAATCAAGTTTTAGCCCGCAGCGAAGGCGCGGGCACGCCTCTAAGGGCGCGCTCCCCCACGCCCACTTGTCTAAGTCAGAGGCAGCGCGCGCCCCCACGCCCAGCACTGCGCGCCCTGCCACCGTGTTGCCCAGCCAGAGCGCGCGGCCGCGCGCTCTCATGCGCGCTCTCGCGTGCTGAGGCGCGCCTTCTCTCGACCGGAAGCCCACGAACTAAAGAGGGAGAGTTTGGGTGCTAAAGGGAGGAGCTTTTGGAGACCCAAAAAAAACCTGGAGACGAAATTGGAGAGAACTTCTAGGGTTAGAAGGCTTTTCTTGGAGATTGAAGAAGATTGAAGATTGGGAGCTTGTTCTTCAACTAGTTCTTCTTCTTTCTACTATTGTCTCTCTTTGTAGCTCTTAAACTTGCATTTACTCTTTGATTTCGTGCTTAAATATGGGTTTGATGTTTGTTTCGAATTTGGTTATGGATTTGAGAATTTTAATGTCTAGCTAAACTTTCTATGCTAGGGGGTATGATGTAGCTTGATGATGACTTTGTTATGATAAATTTAATGCTTGTTGATTGAATCCCATTTTGAATTGTTTGTGTTTCTCTATGCTTTGTTTTCCTAATTTTATTTACCATTAAATTAGAGTTTTTAGATATGTGAAATTGGGCTCGGGAGAGTTAATTTCATATGTGGGAACTGGGAAACACAACCCATTGTAATATTAAGTTCGGAAGACTAATATGACTTGGGTAATCACTAGAGTAGGGTTGCGTAATGAGTGCTTAATTGGTTGAGTTAATAGGGATATTAATTTGATTAAATTTTGCATATTATTTTACTCGGCACTCAGGAGAGGGAGTGAAATTAAAATTTGTCACCTACAATTAATGATTTGAATGAATTCGATTAACAAGTCTTGAATTGGATAAGCAAAGATAAGTCAAGTGAAATCAAAACCCCCTGGCTTTACACACCATCGAGTTCCCTTAAATCCACAATTCCGATTGCTTTTATTTTGCTTAATCTTAATTTAATTTAATAGCTTCATTTAGTTGCTTTTTTCAACTCCCTTTAATTTTGATAGCTTAGATAAAATTGAGTCATTTTAATTGTAGTGCTTAGTTAGTTTTCTCAATTTCAATCTCTGTGGGACGATACTCGACAATTTGTCACTTTATTACTTTTGGCAATTCGTTCACTTGAGATGCACACACGAAGAAAAACACGCAACAAGTTTTTGGCGCCGTTGTCGGGGATTGAAAATTTTATTAATTCTAGCTAATATTACAACCAAGTGATTCGGTTTTAATTTAGGCATTTATTTTCTTTTAATTGTTTTAAGCTTGTTAAATTTTTGTTTGTGACAGTTCATGTGAAGAGCTCAAAATCCCAATCTAGTGCCACTTGATCCGGAAATTGAATGGACACTTCGTGAAATCATAAAGGAAAGGAGAAATCAAGCACGAGCTATGGGTGATCACAATAATAATAACAATAATATTGAGCAACAGAGGGCAATTCGGGACTATTTCAAGCCTCCAGTTCAGGAACACTATTCGGTATTCGGAGGCAGACTATCAATGCCAACAATTTTGGAGTTGAAGCCTTCTTTGATCTCGATGGTTCAACATAATCAGTTTGGGGGATTGCCTAATGAGGATCCGAACACTCACTTGTCCATGTTCTTGGAAGCGGCCGACACGGTGAAGATTAATGGTGTCACCAAGGGTACCATCAGGTTGAAATTGTTTCCATTCTCTCTTCGGGACAAGGCTCAACAGTGGTTGATGTCTTTGCCAACAGGGAGTATTGGTACTTGGGAAGAGATGACTGAGAGGTTTCTTGCAAAGTTTTTCCCACCATCTAAGGCATCCCAGTTGCGGAGTGAGATTGGATCTTTTTGCCAGAATGACTTTGAGCAGTTGTTTGAAGCTTGGGAATGGTTCAAGGACTTGCTCAGATTATGTCCCCAGCACGGTTATGATGAGTCGATGTTGATTGATAGGTTTTATAATGGGTTGAATAGCCAATCGAGGACTATTGTTGATAGCACTGCAGGTGGTTCATTGATGGAAAAGTCTATTCCAGAGGCCTACAATTTGCTTGAGGAAATGTCTACCAACAGTTATCAATGGCCTTCAGAGTGCTCAATACCGAAGAAAACTGCTGGTATTTATGAAGTGGATCCATTGGTTTCATTGTCAGCACAGGTCTCAGCTTTGTCTAATTAGATTGCATCCTTGAATAATAGAGAAGTGTCATCTAGCAGAGCGGCAGTGGCAGGTGTCAGTACATCTTATGCACAGGATGAGTACACTCAAGAGCAGGTTCAGTTTGTGAACAACATAAACTTCAACTATAGACCCAATCACTTGCCCACTCACTATCATCCTGGCTTGAGGAACCATGAGAATTTCTCTTATGCCAACAATAGAAATGTTTTGCAACCTCCTCCAGGCCTCAACCAACAAGCGGTGGAAAAGAAACCTTCAGTGGAAGATTTGTTGAGTACCTTCATTGTTGAGACTAGAGGGAGGTTTAACAAGGATGAGGCTAGACTTGATAACATTGAGACACATTGTAACAACATGAATGCAACCATGAAGTTTCTTGAGGTGCAATCGGTCAACTAGCCAATGCGGTTAATGGCCAATCATCCGGAAACTTCCCAAGTGTTACAGAGCCTAATCCCAAGGAGCATTGCAAAGCTATCACTTTGAGAAGTGGGAAAGAAGTTGAAGCTCCCAAGTCCCAAGGGGATAAAACCGAGGAAGAAGATGTAGAATCGGAACAACAAAAGGAGAGTGCAAGGCCTAAGTCCATCTCTTCTACGGATAATCCTCCTCTCATCACTCCCACCCTCCCGTATCCTCAAAGATTCAAGAAGAAGAAGTTGGATGCTCAATTTTTGAAGTTTCTGGAGATTTTAAAAAAGATCCATATCAACATTCCCTTGGCAGATGCACTTGAACAAATGCCTAATTATGTCAAGTTTATGAAGGATGTCATGGCGAAGAAAAGAGGTTGAAGGATTATGAGACTGTTAAGCTAACGGAATAATGTAGTGCGATCCTCCAAAGGAAGTTGCCTCAAAAGTTGAAGGATCCGGGGAGTTTCACTATCCCATGCACTATTGGAGATTCTTACTTCGAGAAGGCCTTGTGTGATCTTGGAGCCAGCATCAATCTTATGCCTCTGTCTGTCTTCCGAAAGCTCGGACTTGGGGAAGTCACACCAACCACCATATGTTTGCAAATGGTGGATAGGTCTCTCACTTATCCAAGGGGTGTCATAGAGGATGTGTTGGCGAAGGTAGATAAATTATTTTTCCCTACAAATTTTGTTGTGTTGGATATGGAAGAGGATCGGGAAATCCCTATCATCCTCGGGAGACCCTTTTTGGCTACTGGAAGAGCTTTGATTGATGTACAAAGTGGTCATTTGACTCTAAGTGTAAGAACCCGAAATTGTGATGAACCTATGAATTCCTTAGAGACAAAGAAAATCTAAGATTGAACCATGTATGTCGATATGAAGCTCATAATCTGAGTTGAATATCAGTATATGTTTGAGTTCTCGTGTAATTAGGTACGAGACTCAATAATAGTTTGCTTAGTCAAACACGAGGCCTTTCGAGAAAAAAGGGTAAAATAGGAATTTATGATTTTTATTACGGTCAAAATTTGACCAGATTGACTTTAGGTTTGACTGAGACGGTACTGCAGTGTAACCAACAGTATGGAAATTATACTGCGGGAAACCGTCATTACAGACAATTGAGCAAGAATAAGCTATGAGACCACCCTAGAAAAATCAAGCACAATATTTAGAGCAATATGGACAAAGTAGTTTTAAGTCCTAAGAAAATCCTATACGCAGTTCAATTTTACGCAGATAAATTCTGGACTGCAGTCCAGTATGACAATACTATTTTTAGTGAAAAACAGTATTGATATTATCTAAATTAGTAAGGAAATGGACTGCATTTTTATATTTAAGAGATTTTGGGAATTAAGTGGATAATTATGCACGGATTGGAAGCCAAGTGGCTCCCCTAAAGCCGTCCACCTTCAGGGACTAAAGTACAAATAATTTATCCTTAGGGCCAAAGTGTAATTTTAAGAAAAGTAAGTAAGTATGTAATTATTGATTTAAGGAATTTACGGATATTCCTAACCAAGCCTCCGACTAGTGTTGAACTAGGACAATGGCCGGTTACATTGGGTGGCTTGTAGAACAAGGAAACAAAGTTGAGATAAGTTGAAAAGATTTTCCCTTGGCTCACACACTTGCATGGCCGGTTGTCTTAGTGCCTTGGAGAGCAAGCAATTGCTTGGTGAGGTAAGCAAAGTGATGTAAGCAAGGTGATGTAAGCATGGTCAGGTAAGCAAGGTGATGTAAGCAAGGTGTGGTAAGCAAGTAACTTGGTGAACAAGCCATTTCTTGGCTCACACTCATCCTAATGGCCGGCCACCTAGGAGGGTCTTTGGGCAAATATTTTGCTCATTAGACCCTAATATGCAATTTTAAGAATAAAAATAATGTTAGAAAAGAAATTATTTTCACCTATAAATAGGTGATAGGGGGGTGGTTTTGGGACACTTTTGTGTGATTCTACTAAAACTATGGCAAAATTTCATCTCACCCTCTTTCCCTCATAAAAACCGAACCCCAAAGAGAGAGAAAAAAAAAAGAGGTTGTGGCCGGATTTGTGAAGGTGAGGAAAGGGTGGAAACTTTTCTCAACCAAAGGATAGATCCATTCTCTTGGATCTTGAGGTAAACCTCTTCACCCTCTAGTTCCTTATTTTAGTTTGATTCAAGATTTTAAGTGTATTTTCAAGCTTGGATGTAAGAGAATAAGCTCACCCTTTATTTTCCATGCAAAAGCTTAGAGTGCTTGATAGGTGCTTGATTAGGGTTTGGTGGTCTCTAATTAAGTTTTGATGTATGTTTATGATAATATGTGTTAGAAATTGTGTAGTATGTGTGTATGCTTTGTAGGTGTTTGTTATATGTCCCCATATGTTCAAGAAGAAGTACGTTATGCATGGATGATAAAATGAGATTGGTATGTTGCATGTAGGGTTCAAGAAAACCCTAAAAACCCTAGTTTAGTATAGATTACTATTTGGGTTTGCATGAAGATTGTATGGATGATAAATGAATGTATGATCATGAAAATGTTACGTAAAATGCTGCATGCTTGTCGTAGGCTCACGGTTGTGACCGTTTGAGGTAGTGTGCGCGTAGATTTTTCGTAAAAAACGGATTCAAAGCAAAACTGCCAGTTTCGGGTAAAACTGGGCAGCTTACTGGAAAGGTAATTTTGAGGCACTTAGAGGCCGAATTTGGGAAAACTCAAACTACAAAGTTGTAGAAAATTGAAAATCTAGGAGGTTCTATGGATAGATTTGGAAAAATAAGCTTCAAAGGCTTTCGTTTTTGTGAAAACCTGAGCGCTGGTCTGCCCAGATCTTGTGCACGGGCAGCCGGCTTCAACCAAGAATATGAACAAGTTAAATGAAAAATTAGGTTTTGAGTAAAACACAAAAGTTGTAGGGTATTTGATATCTGCAACTTTTATGAAGAAAACTTTTTCTAATTCCAAACAGATTTTAAAGTAAAACCTGATTTTCCAAAACTGTGTAGGAAACAAGAAATTCCTGCACAGGATTTTTAGAAAACAGTGCAAAAACAGGAAATCTCTTTACATGCACTGATACTTAAATTAAGAAACTGTTTTAAAGAATTGTTTTCAGAGTTTGACAGTTTTTAACTGTTTTTACTTAAAAGTTACGGTTTTATAAAATACGGTTTTTATAAGGATTAATGACAAAAGATAACTGATAGTAACCGGTTGGGATACCCAAGTTATTGGGTCGGGCCTTACCCTATGGTTGCCAATAGTAACCTAATGGGGGTAGTACTTTGAAAGTAATTGGGCCCTAGTAACCCAATAAGGTATCATTCAAAAATAGTTGGGCCTAAAACACAGGGTCACTCATAGTAACCTAGTGGGGTATGAATTAAAAGTAATTGGGTTTAGGCCCAATGCTAATAATAGTAACCTAGTAAGATACTATTCACATATGACTAAGCCTGGTACCTAGGGTTACCTGAAGTAACCTAACAAGATACTGTTTACGTCTGGTTAGGCCATGAGCCTTAGGGTTACGGCTAGTAACCGAACGAGTTATCATTAGTAGATGTGGGGGACATATAACTAGGGTTACTCATAGATGTTGGTTAGGATACCAACATTTATGATTATGATTTATAGTAAGATAGAATATGAATAACTCTTATCTTACACCCTGTTTGGAAACAGAAATATGAAATGTTTTCGTGCCATGTTTGGACGATAAACCAAGAGCGTAGGACGACAGGTAAGTACAACTCCGCCTACAGCATGGACAAAACATTTTTGTTGCATAACATGTTTTTCAAGAAATCATGTATTGATTTACATGATTTACATATGTTATTTGTTATGATGCTTTATGTTATGATGGTTTATGTTATGATCTTTATGTTATGATGCTTTATGTTATGATGCTTATGTTATGATGTTTTATGTTACGATGTTTTATGTTACGGTGTTTTATGTTATGGTTTGTTATTATGTTATGTTTTGATATAGTGACATCATGAGGCATGCTCACTAATATTTAGCCACATGGCAAGAACATGTTTTTAAGTCATAAGATAAGACAAGCTAATATTATTGTGCCATACCGACTTGCCACGAGGGCGGGTTTAAACGATTTAGTCTATGATTTAAATTGGATTGGATTGGCGGCCCCAATCACTCCATGTTAAACGGTTTGTTTCATGGTTTGAGTTGGATTGGACTGGCTGCCGCCAACCACTCCATGGCTATGTACCACGGTACGTGCACACATGACATGTAAAGGAACAGAACCAAGTTAATATATGAAAGCATAATTGAATCATAAGAAAGCATAATCGGTTCATGCATTCTTGCACTTAAAATGTTTTACGGATTGAATATTGTACTTACTGGGCATAAGCTCATAACTTACGTTTATGCTATAGGTAAGCAATCTACCGGCAATACTTGATGCAAGACTGTGGAGAGATGGTGCTGCGGACTGTGAAATGTGGGATGGACACCGCCACGGGTTTTTAGAAAATATGTTTTGTAAAATATATTTGTAAAATGTGTTTATGTTACGCTATAATGAAGTAAGGGTATGGGTAAGGAAAAGTTTCATGTATGATGGCAACAAGTTGCCTTGTGTTGTACCGACCCGCACTAGGTCGGGTTTGGTCCACGGTTTGTATATGATAGCTTTCAAATGAGGTGTGAAAGCTTGGTACTCGAGTAAGTACCTATGAATAAGTATGAGTATAAGTATGAGATTAAGTCAAGTTTAAGTTTGAGTTTAAAATAAAGTTTAAAAGAAAAAAAAAATTTACTCTGGAATTTTCAGTAAGTTTAAAGTTTATGAATCAAGAATTAAGTTAAGTAAGTATACAACGTCACGGCCCTATGTATCATAGGTCGGGGTCGTGACAGAGATGGTATCAGAGCAAGTTTCCTGCCAACCGGTTTCACAGTTCTGCCGCCAGTGCCACAGTTTTGTAAGTTTGTTTTCTTACTCTATTATAGATATGTTAATTATGAGAGGTTATAATATTACTATGATAAAAACATGTACCTGGTGTCAAACCTGGGTTGGATTGAAGAAGACCGCGAGGCTTCGTTGGCATTCCGAGGAATGGGGGAGGAGCTACGATCTTCGATAGGACCCAAGGAGTGGTTCCATGATATGGAGACCCTCTTCAGATTATGTCATGTAGGGAAGTATCTTCAGGATATGCTTGTCAGCCGACGCCTAGTCGAGGAGGCTCGTGCAAGGTGCCTTGGCATAGGGTACCTTGAGAGGAGGTTCCTAAATGTTTTTTTTATGACACCTAGGACCGCCTATGTATTATCACGATTCCGAGATATACCAGGATACATACATGAGATGGTACCTCAGCTATGTTGCAGCTCGGCGCATTTATCCGAATGAGTCCATGGGCTATTATTGCCAGTAGATCGGAGTTGCACAACAAAAGCCTGGTGGATAAGCTAAGCTTACGATATGATATGATGAGATCGTGATGAATCTCTAGTAGGATATGATAAGTTACGATGTTTCTATGATATGATATGCTAAGATATTACTGTAAGAAAGGGTATTAGAAATGTTAGGAATTAGAATTAGAAACTAGAAGATGGTTCGCCGTATGTACGACCGAATCAAATTCCGCCAGAGTCTAATCTTGCAACTGTAGTGGCTAAGTTGCAACGATAATTACTAGAGCAGCAATAAGAAATGAATAGGCTTCGAGATTAGATGGCCTATCGCCTTACCTTAGTAGGGTGATAATCAAGAATTTTTCATTCTAAGAAATAGGATTGATGTTATAGAATTTAAGTTTCATGTTTGTGAAACTTATGCCCCGTAAGAGTAATAGTAGATATGGGAAAAATGTTTGGTAGTGCCTTGACTCGGTGGTAACATCAAGGCAAGGCGCAAACAATAAGTTGGATGTGGCCAATAAGAATTTAGTAGATTACGATGATGACTATGAGTTTGAAGATGAAATTGATGATACGATCCCTTAGTAAGGGAAATTATATAATGATGGGGAGTTTTAGACATTCCTAAGAATTACAATTATGCACTTCTACTATCAAGTAAATGTTAGAAGCAATAAGAGAAGCTTCTACAATCTAGCAAGTAGCTAGTTGTTTTATGTATACCTTTCACTGCATCACTCGAACGGTATTATGTTTTGAAAATACTAATTATTATGGTTTTCCATTATTGACTTTGAAAAGATTCAAGGAAAATATTTTTATAAAAGATGCTTAAATCTTGATTTCATGCTTAGTAGAACCCCCTCATGTTATGTAAAAAGGCTGAATCCTTGAGGAAGCGAGTTTCAAGATAGGGGCCATAGGCCGAATCCTTGAGGGATGAGTTCCAAGAAAGGTACGAGTTCCAAGAAAGGGGCCATTAAGAAAAGTAAAGGGTTCTACTAGCATAAGATCAAGGTTCAAGAAATAAGCTATTTTAAAAAAAGTGTCCTAAATATATGATACGATATGCTTCCCAAGTGTGGAAAGTTATATAATACGATATACATTTCAAGTATGAAAAAGTTATATGATATGATATGTTTTTCAAATGTGGCAAGTTATATGATATACTTGCTCAGCTTTTTACGTAGAAAGTTCTTGTGATACAATATGATAGTATGTAAGAATGTATGAAAGTAAAATAGTATGAAGTAAGAATGTATGAAAGTATGATGATAGGATATGAAAGTAAGATTATGGTTCTATATAAGAGACATGATCCCATTAAAGTATTAAAAGGGGAACATGAACAAACTACTATGGATTTGTGGTGGATTTTCAGAAAAGCCACCTAGAAGTATCCGAATTTTCGAGGACGAAATTTTTTTTAAGGAGGGTAGAATGTAGAACCCGAAAATGTGATGAACCTATGAATTACTTAGAGACAAGGAAAACCTAAGATTGAACCATGTATGTCGATATGAAGCTCATGATTTGAGTTGAATATCAGTATATGTTTGAGTTCTCATTTAATTAGCTACGAGACTCAATAATAGTTTGCTTAGTCAAGCACGAGGCCTTTTGAGAAAAAAGGGCAAAATAGGAATTTATGATTTTTATTACGGTCAAAGTTTGACCAGGTTGACTTTAGGTTGACTGAGATGGTACTGCAGTGTAATCAACAGTATGGAAATTATACTGCGGGAAACCGTCATTACAGACAATTGAGCAAGAATAAGCTATGAGACCACCCTAGAAAAATCAAGCACAATATTTAGAGCAATATGGACTAAGTAGTTTTAAGTCCTAAGAAAATCCTATACGCAGTTAAAATTTACGCAGATGAATTCTGGACTGCAGTCCAGTATGACAATACTTTTTTAGTGAAAAACAATATTGATATTATCTAAGTTAGTAAGGAAATGGACTGCATTTTTATATTTAAGAGATTTTGGGAATTAAGTAGATAATTATGCACGAATTGGAAGCCAAGTGGCTCCCTAAAGCCATCCACCTTCAGGGACTAAAGTGTAAATATTTTGTCCATAGGGGCCAAAGTACAATTTTAAGAAAAGTAAGTATGTAATTATTGATTTAAGGAATTTACAGAAATTCCTAACCAAGCCTCCCACTAGAGTTGAACTAGGCCAATGGCCGGTTACATTGATCGGTTACATTGGGTGGCTTGTAGAACAAGGAAACAAAGTAGAGATAAGTTGAAAAGATTTTCCCTTGGCTCACACACTTGCATGGCCAGTTGTCTTAGTGCCTTGGAGAGCAAGCAATTGCCTGGTGAGGTAAGCAAGGTGATGTAACGACCCGCCTTACGTAGGCCGTTACCGTACTTAACTTACATAAATACTGACACTTATTCAACTAGCGAAAAATACGGAATATTTTTTTAAAAATAATTATAAAGGTAACTCGACCATATAATTACTTATAAACATATATACGTACTTATTTGAGTATTAAAGTATTAAACTTATTTTAATATTCAACTGATTAAACTAAATAATAATTACATATATTTGAACACAAAACGCGTAGTGGTTCCATCCCGTAATTTCACAGTTAGCCTCGCCATGCCCCACCGTCTTGTATCAAGTATTGCCAATAGGGAGCTTACCTACAACATAAACGTAAGTTGTGAGCTTTCGCTCAGCAAGTATAACTATTAACCCGCAAAAACAATATGAACTTAAACAATGCATGAACCAATTATGCTTTCTTATGTTAGCATATTATTGGGCCCTTACTTATTATAAGTGTACATACCGTGGCGCGCAGTCATGGAGTGGTTGGGGCGGCCAGCCCAATCCAACTCAATCCATGAACCAACCCTAACCTAGTGCAGGTCGGTACGACACGATTGAACTTGCTTAACATCTTACTTGAAAACATTTTCTTGAAAATAGTTTCTTAAAAACAGTCTCTTACTTGAAACTTAATCTTACTCTTGCCATATAAATTATCATTAATGAACATGCTTTGTGATGTCATATTAATAAAACATAATCATATGCAACACATACATAAGTGCATGAGTTTTAAAAACATGCAATCAGTAAAACAATTAGCCTATGCTGTAGGCGGAGTTGTACTTACTGGTTATACTAGAGCTGGGTTTGTTGCTTCAACAAAACGCAACAACAAGTTACTTTCCTGTTTTCAAAAAGGACGTAAGATAAGAATCATCCTATCTTACCATAAATTACTACATTAAATGTTGGTATCCTAACCAACATTCAACATTTACCCTAGTTATATGTCCCCTACTAACATGGTATCCTATTCGGTTACTAAATGTAACCTTAAGGCACCAAACCTTAAAAACAATCAATCAGTATCTTGTTTGATTACTTAATACAAATCTTGGTTAGTTATACTTAAATAGTATCCTTTTAGGTTACTATTAGTAACCCTGGGTATAAGCTCAAACATAATTAGGTTAATGTCCTTTTGGGTTACCAATACCCAATAATGGTATCCCATTTAGTTATTATAAGTAACCTTGGGTTCACAACCTAGCAAATAAAATTAGTAACCTATTTGGTTACTAGAAGTATACCTTCAATTTACTTAGTTCAATAATAATTTTTAGTATCATATCCGATTACTATGTGTCTTATTATGGTTAACATATTACTTAGCATACTTTAAATATTTCTTTTCTTCATAAAAACCTTGTTTAATTCTTTTTAAACCATTGTTATAAAACTACAATTGATTTATTTTATAAAGATAGTAAAACTATGACATTTTGAAAATCGTTCATTGAAAACAGTCCAATAATTTCAGTAAGTAGTGTATGTGCAGGAATTGCATACTCATGCACTGTTTTGAAAATCCTGTGCAGGAATTGCCAATTTCCTGCTCAGATTTTAATATTCAGTTTTATTCTAAAATATGTTTTGAATTTGAAAAAGTTTCTTTCATGAAAGTTGTAGACCTCATAAAGTTCTGCAACTTTCAGTTTTTAATCAAAATCTAATTCTGCCTTTAAGCTTCTCATATTCCTTGTTGAAGTGTTCTGGCCGTGCACAGGTTTGGGCTGGCTAGTCTCGGGTTTTCATAAAAACAAAAGCCTTTAGAGCTTATTTTTCAAAATCTATTCATGTTACCTCCTAGGATTTTCAATTTTCTACAACTTTACAGTTTTAACTTTTCTCCAATTCTACCTCTAAGGACTTCAAAATTTTGTTTCCAGATTACTGCCCAGTTTTATCTGAAAACTGGCAGATTTACTTTTAATTGTTTGTTACACAAAATAATGCACACCCTACCTCAAACGGTCGCAACCGTGAGCCTACATCAAACATGCAGCGTATTACACAAGGTTTCCACTAACATACACTTGTTTCTCATCCAATTAACCCATGTAGTAAACTTTTACCAATTAGGGTTTTAAGTTGATTTTTCACGTTAATTTAACATACAATCAACTCTCCATCATACAAGCATACCATACAACTACATATAACAAACACCTAATAGACATTCACACAAAGCATATAATTTTAAAGTATAACTTCAAAAACATAAACCAAAACATAGATCTAGGTTACCAAAACCCTAATAAGCACATACTAATCTTACTAAGCTATTGCATGAAAAATAAGTGAGCTTATGCTCTTACATAACCAACTTAAAATACACTTAAATAATTGAATAAAAACTCAAATGAAAAGCTTTGGGGGTTTAGTAGATTTACCTTAATTGAATAAAAACTCAAAACATAGATCTAGGCTTGAATCAAAATTTCCTCCTTGATTTCTTCCTCAAAAACCCGACCACTCTTCACTTTTTTTTTTCTCTCTATAAGTTCAGCTTTTAGGGGGAGGGAAAGGGCTAGAGAGTGAACTAAAGAAAATTAGGGTTTCAAAAGGTGGACCAAGGCAAACCCCACCACATCCATATATAGGCAAAATTTAATTTAATTTCTAGAATTATTTTTATTGCTTAAATTACATTTAAGTCCCCAAAAGCAAAAATATTTGCCCCCATAGAGTCCATGAGGTGGGCGGCCACTTGGGGTGGTTTGTTGGCCAAGTTTCATCCAAGTTCATGCATGAAACTTACTTTCCAAATTTTCTAAAAATCAATTAATTCAATTAATCATCACTATATGAGGTGTCATTAACTAATGCTCCATTTGGCTTTCCTCCACCAATGCAGTCCATTTTCATACTAATACAGATTTTACAAATACTGTTTTCACTAATAACAGTACTGTTATACTGGACTGCAGTTTAGAATTTATCTGTACTTAATCGAATTGCGTGAAAAATTTTCTTAGAACTAAAAGCCACTTTGTTCTTATTACTCTAAACATTGTGCTTGATTTTTCTACAGTGATCCCAAACCTAATTTTCACTTCGCTATCCGTAATAACAGTTTTTCACAGTATAATTTCATACTGTTTAAAAAAACTACAGTACCGTCTCAAACATACCTTAGATTAATCTTATCAAACTTTGACCGGAATAAAATCATATATAAACCCTAATTCTGATAAATCAGATCAGGCATTTCATATAAACATACATAATACAAACTTTTGATTCCTAAAAAAAGAAATCATAAATTTGTAAAAAGGTTGGCTATTACAGGTGATGTAAGAAAGGTCAGGTAAGTAAGGTGATGTAAGCAAGGTCAGGTAAGCAAGTAACTTGGTGAACAAGCCATTTCTTGGCTCACACTCATCCTAATGGCCGGCCACCTCGGATGGTCTTTGGGCAAACATTTTGCTCATTAAACCCTAGTATGTAATTTTAAGAATAAAAATAATGTTAGAAAATAAATTATTTTTCACCTATAAATAAGTGATGGCGGGGTGGTTTTGGGTCACTTTTGGGTGATTCTACCAAAACTATGGAAAAATTTCATCTCACCCACTTTCCCTCATAAAAACCGAACCCCCAAGAGAGAAAAACAAAAGTGGTTGTGGCCGGATTTGTGAAAGTGAGGAAAGGCAGGAAACTTTTCTCAACCAAAGGATAGATCCATTCTCTTGGATCTTGAGGTAAATCTCTACACCCTCTAGTTCCTTATTTTAGTTTGATTCAACATTTTAAGTGTATTTTCAAGCTTGGATGTAAGAGCATAAGCTCACCCTTTATTTTCCATGCAAAAGCTTAGAGTGCTTGATAGGTGCTTGATTAGGGTTTGGTGGTCTCTAATTATGTTTTGATATATGTTTATTATAATATGTGTTAGAAATTGTGTAGTATGTGTATATGCCTTGTAGGTGTTTGTTATATGTCCCCATATGTTCAAGAAGAAATACGTTATGCATAGATGATAAAATGAGATTGGTATGTTGCATGTAGGGTTCAAGAAAACCCTAAAAACACTGGTTTGGTATAGATTACCATTTGGATTTGCATGAAGATTGTATGGATGATAAATGAATGTATGATCATGAAAACATTGCGTAAAATGCTGCATGATTGTCGTAGTCTTACGGTTGTGACCGTTTGAGGTAGTGTGCGCGTAGATTTTTCGTAAAAATATATTCAAAGCAAAATTGCCAGTTTCGGGTAAAACTGGGTAGCTTACTGGAAAGGTAATTTTGAGGCACTTAGAGGCCGAATTTGGGAAAACTCAAAACTACAAAGTTGTAGAAAATTGAAAATCCTAGGAGGTAGTATAGATAAATTTTGAAAAATAAGCTTCAAAGCTTTCGTTTTTGTGAAAACCCGAGCCCTAGTCTGCCCAAATCCTGTGCACGGCCAGCCGGTTTCAACCAGGAATATGAACAACCAAGGCAGAATATGAACAAGTTATCATCAGTACAACACAAAAGTTGTAGGGTCATTCAAGACTGCAACTTTCATGAAGAAAACTTTTTCTAATTCCAAACAGATTTTAAAGAAAAACCTGATTTTCCAAAACTATGCAGGAAACAAGAAATTCCTACACATGATTTTCAGAAAACAGTGCAAAAACAGGAAATCTCTATACATGCACAGATACTTAAATTAATAAAATGATTTAAAGAATTGTTTTCAGAGTTTGACAGTTTTTAACTGTTTTTACTTAAAAGTTACGGTTTTATAAAATACGGTTTTTATAAGGATTAATGACAAAAGATAACCGATAGTAACCGGTTAGGATACCCAAGTTATTAGGTTGGGCCTTACCCTTTGGTTACCAATAGTAACCACTTGGGGTAGTACTTTGAAAGTAATTGGGCCCTAGTAACCCAATAAGGTATCATTTAAAATTAGTTGGGCATAAAACACAGGGTTACTCATATTAACCTAGTGGGATATGAATTAAAGTAATTGGGTTTAGGCCCAATGTTAATAATAGTAACCTAGTAAGACACTATTCACATATAACTAAGCCTGGTACCCAGGGTTACCTGAAGTAACCTAACAAGATATTGTTTACGTCTGGTTGGGCCATGAGCCCTAGGGTTACGGCTAGTAACCGAATGAGTTATCATTAGTAGATGTGGGGGACATATAACTAGTGTTACTTGTACATGTTGGTTAGGATACCAACATTTAATGATTATGATTTATAGTAAGATAGAATATGAATGACTCTTATCTTACACCCTATTTAGAAACAAGAGTATGAATTGTTGTAGTTCCATGTTTGGACGATAAACCAAGAGCGTAGGATGGAAGGTGTAACGCCCCGATAATCCACGTAGGGCCGACTACGTAGACGTGGGCTGTCACCATACTTACTTGAAATACTGAGAATAAATTTTTTTTGAAACATATACAAATACACTAGTCCATATAAGTAAACTTCCCGGACGTATATACAGGAATAAAAAGACATACATAATCCTTACAATTCACTCAAGTCTTTAAATCCTCATATTTTCTGTATAACATAATTTATTTTGAAATATTAACTTAAAAGTGGTTGCGGAAAATTTTGCGTAGTGGTATCCCACACCGCCCTTCACCCGCCGCGTTGTCCACATGGCCCACCACTTAAGCTGCAGGCTTCTTACCTACAGTATGAAATATACAAATGAGCTTTCGCCCAGCAAGTACAAACATATCTCACAAAACATTTTAAACCTCTTAAAAACATGCTAATCATCATGTAATTTATGCATGATCCAGTTATGATCGATTTGAATGTCTTATGCTTCATTATGGACTTAATCTTGAACTTATTATCTTGTATTAACATGTGGGCCCATAGTGTACGTACCAAAAGCGCGCAGCCTCCAGACAAAGTTAGGGTTTGCAAGGCCCTAAACAGTTCTGGGAATCATAAACTTGACCCTCACGCATCAACGAGAGGTTAATAATCATAACTTAACTTGAACATGTATCCTCCTCGATCACGGGAGGTTGGTACGACACCTTGCTTAACTTGGTTTAGTCTTAGTCTTGTATATTCCAAGACTAAGAATATTTAGTTGTGCTCTTATTAGTCGTGGTGCACATGTGACATAGACATGGCATGACTTATCATGACTTAGCATGGTATGACATAACGTACATAACATCGCATGACTTAGCATAACTTCTCATGGTATAACATGTCATAGCATAACTTAGCACATCATAGCATGGCATCACATATCATAGCATGACTTAGCATAACATAACATGTATACTTGAAAATAGTATTTACTATTTTCCATACTGTAGGTGAGGTTGGTACTTGCCTGTTATGCTATATCTTGGGTTTCGTTGCTCCGGCTCAGGTTGCAACTGCAGGTTACTTCCTGCTATTAAAAAGAATATAGGATAAGGATCCTATAAAATGTTGGTGACATATCCAACATTCTAGTTATATGTCCCCCATACATGTCCTGACCATTTACTAGGTTACTAATTGTAACCCTAGGGTTTATGGTCGACCATACTTGATTTATTACTTGCTAGGTTACTTGAAGTAACCTTGGGTACTACACCCAAGCATACATGAATAGTATTATATTACTATTCCTATTATTGGGCCTAAGCATAGTAACTGGGGTATCCTACCCGGTTACTATTGGTCATTATCTTATTACCAAATTTAAAGTTGACTTTAGAGTCCAAAATTTGTTTTTCTCTTTGCTCTGGAAAAACTAGGTTTTATTTCTTTATAAAAACCCTTGTTCAACTTTGAAAAAAAATTGTAATTCTTTGAGAAAGGTTTGTAAAAATTATTAACTATTGGAAACTGCTTTTGGAACAGTTTCCTGCTGCCAATTATCTATGTATGTGCAGGAATATCCTTTTCCTGCACTGTTTTAGAAAATCTTGTGCATGAATTTCCTGTTTCCTGAACAATTTTGGAAATCAGGTTTTAACTTTAAAATCTGCTTGGAATTTGAAATATATTTCTTCGTGAAAGTTTTAGATCTTGAAAAATACTAAAACTTTGGTTCTTTACAAAAAACCCAGTTCTGCCTTTAACTTGTTCATATTCTGAGTTGAATCTGGCTGGCCCTGCACAAAGTCTGCGCAGACCAGGCTCGGGTTTTTATAAAAACGAAGGCCATTGGAGCCATATTTTTGAAAACTGTTCATGATGTCCCCTAGGAAAATCCCTTCTCTACAACTTTTATGTTTTATGTTTTGCCTAATTCGGCCTCTAAGGGCCTCAAAATTGCCTTTCCAGAAAACTGGCCAGTTTTTCCCGAAAACTGGCAGTTTTGTTCTTAACTTGGTTTTACGTCCTAATACGCGCATACTACCTCAACCGCCCACAGCGGGAGCCTAATATCAGTCATGCAGTGGTTTCTAATGTTCCATTCCATCATCACAAATTCATAAATCATTCATGCATTCACATCCAAACCCCTTGGGTGTGCATGCACCAAGCTAGGGTTTGCATGATTCTAGGTTTGCCTAACCATTCATTACATCAAACACTTAGCATGCATGTTCTAGCATAAACTTAAACATACTTGGGGACATATAACTAAATCATACTTCAAACATGTAAACCCTAATTTCGTGCAACCAAAGCATAAAAATCATGCATACTTGGTAAATAGAACCACCTAAACCATAAATTCAAGCACCAACCTAAAAATTCTAAACTAGGGCATAAAAGGTAAATTGAGCTTATGCTCTTACATCCAATGCTTGAAATACACTTAAATTTCCCAAATTGAAGCTCAATTAAAAGCTTAGGGTCAAAGGGTTTACCTCTAGGGTTTGAAATTTGGTTCTCAAGCTTGGATCCCAAGATTTTTCCCTTTTCCTTGGCTGCCACCACAACCGGTTTTTTTTCCCTCCAATGGGGTTCTAAAAATTCAGCCACCCTTTGCCTGTTTTTTTTTTTTTTCACCAAAAATCCGGTCACCCTACACTTGTTCCTTAGGGTTTCTATTTTTTTTTTCTCTCCCTAGGGTTCGGTTTTGTGAAGGAGAGTGTGAGAAGAAATTTGGCAAGAGTTTGGCTAGATTTCTCTATTTTTCCACTAAAAATCCGCCCCCCCCCCCCCCTCACCTCTATTTGTAGGCTTTTTGAACTTTTCAAAATTGCTAAAAAGTCCTTGAACTAGGATTTAATTATTTTCTAAAATTGCATATTGGTCCTTGAAGCAAAAATATTTGCTAATTAGTCCCTACATGTGGTGGCCGGCCATTTGCTCCCTTGGTGCCCAAGTTTTGCTTACCTCATCATGATGACATCATCTTATGACATCATGTGCTTACCTCATGCTTACATTATCATATTTTCTAAAATTACACTTTTTGCCCCTAAAGACAAAATATTTGCAATTTGACCCTCCAAGTGGCCGGCCATGTTGGGTGCAAGGTGGCAAAAATTTTGATTTCTTTCCACCATTTTTTTTAATCCAAAAATGATGTCATAAATCTAAGATAGGGTGATGTCATCATAAGGCCTCGTTTGGCTTGTTCCTTATTATGCAGTCCACTTTTAAGCTAACACAGATATTTCCAATACTGTGCTCACTAATACGCAGTACTAAACTGCAGTCCAAAATTTATCTGTGTATAGTCGGACTGTATAAAAATTTTTCTTTTACTCAAAGCCATTTGGCCCTTAATATCCTAATTTAAGTGCTTGATTTTTCAACGGTGGTTTTAAATCTTAATTATGCTATCTTGTCCGCAAAGACGGTTTTCGCAGTATATTTCACATACTGCTTATCATATCACAGTACCGTCTTATATTTGACCTCTTTGGTCAACCTTTGACTTTTCTGGTCAACTTTGACTTTTTTGGTCAAATTTTGACCAACATGAATTCATGAAATTTCGTCATGCCTTTTTTCCTTAAAAGGCCTATTATGGAGTCTTGTGGCTAATTATCAAGAACTCAACCCTATACTGATAAAATTATGAATTTTGTATTGATATTCATAATTTTCATAAAATATCACATAAACACATGGTACGAACTTAGATTTCTTATGTACAGGAAAATCATGAGTCTGTAAAATTTTGGGTACTGCAGCAGGTAAGTACAGCTCTGCCTACAGCAAGGACAAAACGTTTTTGTTGCATGACATGTTTTTCAAGAAATCATGTATTGATTTACATGATTTACATATGTTATATGTTATAATGGTTTATGTTATGATGGTTTATGTTATGATGTTTATGTTATGATGCTTTATATTATGATGTTTATGTTATGATGTTTTATGTTACGATGTTTTATGTTATGGTGTTTTATGTTATGGTTTGTTATTATGTTATGTTTTGATATAGTGACATCATGAGGCATGTTCACTAATATTAAGCCATATGGTAAGAACATGTTTTTAAGTCATAAGATAAGACAAGCTAATGTTATTGTGTCGTACCGACTTGCCACGAGGGCGGGTTTAAACGATTTAGTCTATGGTTTGCATTGGATTGGATTGGCTGCCCCAATCACTCCATGTTAAATGGTTTGTTTCATGGTTTGAGTTGGATTGGACTGGCCGCCTCCAACCACTTCATGGCTATGTACCACGGTACGTGCACACATGACATGTAAGGGAACATAACCAAGTTATTATATGAAAGCATATTTGATTCATAAGAAAGCATAATCGGTTCATGCATTCTTGCACTTATAATGTTTTACGGATTGAATATTGTACTTACTGGGCATGAGCTCATTACTTACGTTCATGCTGTATGTAACCAACCTACCGGCAATTCTTGATGCAAGACTATGAAGAGATGGCGCTGCGGACTGTGAAATGTGGGATGGACACCGCCACGAGTTTTTAGAAAATATGTTTTGTAAAATATATTTGTAAAATGTGTTTATGTTACGTTATAATGAAGTAAGGGTATGGGTAAGGAAAAGTTTCATGCATGATGGCAACAAGTTACCTCGTGTTGTACCGACCCGCACTAGGTCGGGTTTGGTCCACGGTTTGAATATGATTGCTTTCAAATGAGGTCTGAAAGCTCGGTACTCGAGTAAGTACCTATAAATAAGTATGAGTATAAGTATGAGATTAAGTCAAGTTTAAGTTTGAGTTTAAAATAAAGTTTAAAAGAAAAAAAAAAATTTACTCTGAAATTTTCAGTAAGTTTAAAGTTTATGAATCAAGAATTAAGTTAAGTAAGTATACGACGTCACGGCCCTACGTAGCGTTGGTCGGGGTCGTGACACTAAGGGTGAATAATGAGGAGGTAAAGTTCAACATCCTTAACACAATGAGATTTCTGGAAGAGAAGTCAACTTGTCACCGGGTAGAAGTAATAGACTCGTGCAGCAAGGAATTCTTCCAAGAAGTGACCCACGATGACCCTCTAGAGCATATGCTCACTACACCCTTGAACATGACCGATTTTTGTGTAGATTTTTGTATTAAAGAAGAGGGCATTGTTGATAGTGTTCTAGCTCTTGAGGCTTTGCCGTGTGAAGTGGGAGATGTGGCTCAAGTGAAAATTTTAGAGAATCCTGGGGAGTGCTTCATCTCTTCAAGCTCGTCGAAAGAAGGGTTAGTGTTGAAACAACTACCGGAACATCTTCGCTATGCCTTTTTGGGTGAGGATTCTTCTAAACCGGTTATTATATCGGCGTCTTTGAACAAGGAAGCAGAAGAGAAGCTCTTGGTTGTTTTGAAGAAACACGAGTTTGCTTTTGCTTGGGCTATTTCAGATATTAAGGGGATAAGTCCTACTATTTGCATGCATAAGATTCTCATGGAAGATATTTACAAGCCATCTATTGAGCACCAAAGAAGACTAAATCCGGTCATGAAAGAGGTGGTGCGTGCTGAGGTGCTAAAGTTGTTGAATGCTGGGATCATTTACGCCATTTCAGATAGCTCATGGGTTAGTCTAGTTCAGGTTGTGCCAAAGAAGGGTGGTATGACGGTGGTGAAAAATGAAAATAATGAACTCATCCCTTCAAGAACAGTGACTGGATGGCGTGTTTGTATCGACTACCGGAAGCTGGACAAGGCCACTAAAAAGGATCATTTTCCTCTTCCTTTCATTGATCAAATGCTAGACAGGTTGGCGGGGTATGACTACTATTGCTTCCTTGATGGATACTCGGGCTACAATCAAATTGTCATATCCCCCGAAGACCAAGAGAAAATAACATTCACCTGTCCTTATGGTACTTTTGCTTTTCGGCAGATGCCTTTCGGTCTATGCAACGCACCTGCCACTTTTCAAAGGTGCATGATGGCAATCTTCTCGGACATGGTAGAAAAGATTATGGAGATTTTTATGGATGATTTTTCGGTTTTTGGATCAACGTTAGATCATTGCCTCCATAATCTTTCTCTCATGTTGCAGCGATGTGAGGAAAAGAATCTAGTTCTCAATTGGGAGAAGTGTCATTTTATGGTACAAGAAGGGATCGTTCTTGGTCATAGAATTTCATCGAAAGGAATAAAGGTGGACAAGGCTAAGATAGCCACGATCGAAAAGCTTCCGCCACCTATAAATGTGAAGGGAGTACGGAGTTTCCTTGGTCATGCAAGATTCTATCGGAGGTTCATTAAAGATTTTTCTAAGGTTGTCAAGCCATTGTGTAACCTCCTAGAGAAGGATGTAGTTTTCAACTTTGATGGGTCCTGTTTGGAAGCCTTTAATATCATCAAAGAGAAACCGGTTTCGACTCCGGTCATTGTAGCACCCGATTGGAACGAACCATTTGAGATCATGTGTGATGCTAGTGACTATGCCGTCGGGGTAGCATTTAGTCAAAGGAGAGACAAGATTTTTTGGGCCATTTACTATGCTAGTAAGACATTGAATGAAGCCCAACTCAATTACACCACCACCGAGAAGGAGATGCTTGCAGTGGTATTTTCTTGTGTTAAATTTTGGTCATACATCATTGGGTCCAAGGTGGTAGTTTTCACGGATCATGCAGCAATTCGTTATTTGTTTGCTAAAAAAGATGCCAAGCCTCGTTTGATTCGTTGGATTCTTTTGCTTCAAGAATTTGACATGGAGATACAAGACAAGAAAGGTTCGAAAAATGTAGTTGCAGATCATCTCTCTAGGCTTGAGAAATTGGAAGTGGACGAGACCCCTGTTATTCAAGAAGCATTCCAGGACGAACACCTGTTTGAGGTTGAAGTGAGGCTCCCTTGCTTTGCAGATTTCGTCAACTACTTTTCTTGTGAGGTTTTACCACCGGACTTGACTCCTTATCAAAAGAAGAAATTCCTTCATGATGTGAGATGTTATCTTTGGGATGATCCAATATTGCTCAAGAGATGCACTGATCAAGTTATTTGGAGATGCATTCCCGAAGAGGAGATACATGACATTCTCCATCATTGTCACTCGTCGCTCTATGGTGGACATTTTGGTGCAAAAAGAATAGCGGCGAAAGTTCTTCAATCCGGTTTCTATTGGTCAACCTTGTTCCGGGATTGTCATGAGTTTGTGAAGCGTTGTGATCGTTGTCAACGTGTGGGGAACATCTCTAGAAGGCATGAAATGCCATTGAGCAATATCATTGAAGTGGAACTATTCGATGTTTGGGGCATTGACTTCATGGGACCTTTCCCACCTTCATATGGTCAGCTTTACATTCTCTTGGCAGTGGATTATGTTTCTAAGTGGGTGGAAGCTATTGCCACTCCAACAAATGACGCCCGGGTGGTTGTGAAATTTCTGCATAAGAACATCTTCTCAAGGTTCGGCACCCCTCGAGCCATCATAAGTGATGAAGGGATGCACTTCTGCAATAAGGTGTTTGATGCGTTGTTGGCCAAGTATGGAGTAAAGCACAAAATTGGCCTAGCCTAGCATCCGCAAACCAATGGTCAAGCGAAAGTTTCTAACCGGGAGGTCAAGCTTATTTTGGAGAAGACAGTGAATACTAACCGTAAGGATTGGTCAACAAAGCTTGACGATGCTTTATGGGCGTATAGGACAGCTTTCAAAACACCAATCGGAATGTCACCCTATCGGTTGGTGTTCAGGAAGCCTTGCTATCTACCAGTGGAGCTCGAGCACAAAGCATTTTGGGCCATTAAGGGGCTGAATTTTGACTTGAACGCTTCCGGTGAGCAGCGCCTACTCCAACTAAATGAACTTGAGGAATTTCAGAATGAGGCCTATGAGAATGCAAGGCTCTACAAGGAGCACACAAAGAAGTGGCACAATCAGAAAATCTTAAGGACAAAATTTCTTTCGGGGCAAAAAGTATTGCTTTTCAACTCCCGGTTGAAACTTTTCCTAGGAAAATTGAGAACGAGGTGGTTCGGACCTTTTGAAATCAAGCAAGTATTCCCCTTTGGTACAGTTGAACTTCTAGGAAGAGATAGGCAAACTTTCCATTTGAACGGGCAAAGATTGAAGCATTACCATGGAGGAGAAGAGCGGAAAGTTGTTAGCATCTCTCTTGCAGACCCAAATTGAGTGGACGCATCACCACGTCCAGCTGAAGACGTTAAACCAAGCGCTTCTTGGGAGGCACCCCAAGCTCTATCACCTTAATTTCTTTTAAACTTTTCTTTTAGTTTGTTTTCATTGATTTATCTATAAATTTTTGTGTGTTCTTTGAGTGATTTCTTAGAATACATTTATTTTTGTTTTTTAGGTACTGATGGGCAATTGGAATCATGGAAAGTATTTGGAAGCATTTCAAGAAGTTTGGGAGAAATTGGGGAAGTTTGAAGGCAATTTTGTGGTTCATCTTGATGTTCAAGCAAGGAGATGGCCCGCTGTGGCACGCCAAATTTACGCTGCAGCGCGCCATTGGGCGTCAAGTAGACCAGCCGAGCCAGAGGCAGGCACGCACCCGGGCAACCTCGACGCGCGCCCGTGCACTCTTTAGCCAAGTCAGAGACCAGAGACAAGCGCGCGCCTGCAAGCTTCCTCAGCCCGAGCCAGGTGCACGCCCGCGCGTTTCCCCAGCCAAGGAGGGCCCGCGAAATTCTTCAGCCAAAAGCCCTTAAAACCTCAAATTCTCTAGTTTTTCTCCAAACTTTCATTTCCCCCAACCCAAAATTCAACCCCCACTTCACCAACATTTTCAAATTCTCCATACCTTATATCCACCCAAAATCTCAAACTCAACCATCTAGACTTTCACCAAGAAACTCACCATCTCCTAGCAAAGGTATTCATGACACTTCGCATTTGGGGGCTTGGAGTTGCAATGAGGTAATTGTTTGAAAGTTGCTTGAACTTGAGTTGTTTGAAATTTTGGTTTGTTGTGGAGCATCATATTTGATTGGGTTTGCATTTGGGAACTAGTGGTTGGATTCATTTTCTTATATAGTCAACATTTTGGGGTTGTACACCAAGTGTTTGTTGAATTGTCCAAGTGAAAAAAAAGGGGTGCACGCCAAGTGTTTGACAATTTGTCAAGCTAACTACAACTATAGCATCATGCCTCACAAGCATGGGAAAGGAAAAGCATCGTCTTCTGGCTCATCTAGCGTCCGTCTTGTTGATAAAAGTTTGTGAATGAGGCGGCCAAGGCCAAATTCGGGAAATTCATGGAGAAAAATAAGTCCACAATTATGGAGAGGGGTTTAAGGCCTCCCGAATTTTACATCGAAGGAGACATCGCAAACAACATCGTACAGCGGCAATGGAAAAACCTCACTGACATGCAAGACTCAGCAGTCACAACAGTTGTGAGGGAATTCTAGGCCAATGGGTATTATCAACGAGACAACGATGAAGTTTGTGTGCGGGGAACTATGGTATCCTTCGCCCCGGAAGTAATAAACAGGTACTTTGACATAGGGACAGTCGAAGATGATGAATACGCTGCATTCCTTGAAGAAAGAAGGGATTATGACCCCATTGTCAGAGATATGTGTATTCCAGGTACTGAATGGACCTCAAAGGAGAACGATAGTGATGTCGCACACTACTTCCCAGAAAATTGCCTGAACATTTATGCCAAGGCATGGAATAAATTCATTTGCACCTCCATTATGCCCACCAACCACGAGCACCATGTGTATACGAACAGAGCTGCCCTGCTGTATGCAATCTGCAAAGGCTGGAGCATTGATATTGGTATGGTTATTCGGGATGATTTGGTGAAGTCCCTCGAGGCGAAGACGATAGGTGCTCATACTCATCCATGTCTTATCACTGGGCTGTGTCAAAATGCTGGTCTAACAATTGAGCCAAACGAGCCTTTGAGACCATGTGGTACGTTAATTGATAAATCTTCGATAGATAAATATGTTAAATGGCCTGGGGGCAGGCACATCGAATCCGGCTTGGGTTTTGAACTCTATGACAACCACGATGCTCCCCGACCTCCCAACCTACTCCCGTGACTTTGCTTTTTGGGAGGGAGGATTAAGATTCGAGGAGTTTCAGCCCAACAAACACGTGCTATACAGGAGCACGAGCGGATAATTGAGGAGAACCGCCATCGCCAGCCATCCCGCCCCCGCACATACCGCGAAGAAGCTGGTCCATCATCCGCACCAGATATGACCCATGTTGTCCCCCCTATCGAGGATGTTTATAGGATGGCGGTCCAACATGGCCAAAATCTAACGGAACTGCAAGGCAGACTCAATCAACAGGACCGCGTCCTCCATGAGGTCCTAGATCGAGTTAAGGATATGCAACAACGTGACATCATGAGGAGCCATTATGAGTTGCAGTTCCATCAATATTTGGCTTCTCAAGGTCTTCCTAACTCGTCCACCGCGATGCCTCCCGCCTATCCCGATTACCTCCTCCGGCCTTACCATCCACCACCACCACCACCAGAAACTCGAGAGGGGAGTGATGACAATGAGGGGATGTAACTTCATCCCCGAGGTATGTGTCCTTGTGCTTTCATTCGGTCGAACATTGAGGACAATGTTGTCTACAAGTTTGGGGGGAATGAATGTAATAACCAACCTTTTTACAAATTTATGATTTCTTTTTTAAGGAATCAAAAGTTTGTATTATGTATGTTTATATGAAATACCTGATCTGATTTATCAGAATTAGGGTTTATGTATGATTTTATTCCGGTCAAAGTTTGATCAAAATAATCTAAGGTATGTTTGAGACGATACTGCAGTTTTAAAAACAGTATGAAATTATACTGTGAAAAACTGTCATTACGGATAACGAAGCGAAAATTAGGTATGGGACCACTGTAGAAAAATCAAGCACAATATTTAGAGTAATAAGAACGAAGTGGCCTTTAGTTCTAAGAAAATTTTTACTCAATTCGGTTAAGTGCAGCTAAATTCTGGACTGCAGTCTAGTGTAACAGTACTGTTATTAGTGAAAATAGTAATTGTAAAATATGTATTAGTATGAAAATGGAATGCATTTTTGGAGGAAAACCAAATGGAACCTTAATTGAGGACACCTCACTTAGTGATAATTAGTTGAATTATTGGATTTTTAGAAAATTAAGGAAAGTATTTAACATGCATGAACATGGAAGATAACTTGGCCAACTAGCCACCCCAAGTGGCGGGCCACCTCATGGAGCCTAGGAGCAAATATTTTTGCTTTGGAGGACTAATGTGCAATTTTAGCAGTAAAATTAATTCTAGAAATTTAATTAATTTTCACCTATAAATAGGTGTGGTGGGGTTTGCTTTGGACCACCTAATGAAAAGCCTAACCCTTTTTAGTTCACCTTCTAGTCCCTCTCACTCCCCCTAAAAACTGAACCCAAAGTGAGAAAAAAAGTGAAGAGTGTTGTCGGATTTGTGAGGAAGAAATCAAGGAGGAAAGTTTGATTCAAGTCTAGATCCACTTCAAGGTGTTAAGGTAAACCTCCTAAACCCCCTAAGCTTTTCATTTGAGTTTTAGTTCAATTATTTAAGTGTATTTTAAGTTGGTTATGTAAGAGCATAAGCTCACTTATATTTCATGCAATAGCTTAGTAAGATTAGTATGTACTTGATCATGGTTTTGGTGAGCTAGATCTATGTTTTGGTTTATGTTTTTGATGTTATGCTTTAAAAATTTTATGTTTTGTGTGAATGTCTATTAGGTGTTTTTTATATGTCCCCACATGCTTAGGTAGTAATATGGCATGCATGAATGATGGTGAGATGATTGTATGATGAATTAACATGAAAATCCTACTTAAAACCCTAATTTGGTAAAAGTTACTGTATGGGTTAATTGGTTGAGAAACAAGTGTATGTTAATGGAAACCTTGCGTAATATGTTGTATGCTTGATGTAGGCTCACAGTTGCGACCGTTTGAGGTATGGTGTGCGTTATTTTGCGTAACAAACAACCAAAAGAAAAACTGTCAGTTTTCGGATAAAACTGGGCAGCAATCTGGAAATGAAATTTTGAAGCCCTTAGAGGCAGAATTTGGAAAAAGTAAAAACTACAAAGTTGTAGAAAATTGAAAACCCTAGGGGGCAGCAAGGACAGATTTTGAAAAATAAGCTCCAAAGGCTTCCGTTTTTGTGGAAACCCGAGACTGACCAGCCCATACCTTGTGCACGGCCTGGACGTTTTAATAAGGAATATGAACAGGTTAAAGGTAGAATTAGGTTTTGATAAAAGACTAAAAGTTTCAAGACTTTATGAGGTCTACAACTTTTATGAAGAAAACTTTTTCAAATTCAAAGCAAATTTAAAAAAAAAACTGAATCTTAAAAACTGAGCAGGGAATAGGCAATTCCTGCACAGGATTTTCAAAACAGTGCATGAACAGGCAATTCCTACACATGCACTACTAACTGAAATTATTGGACTGTTTTCAATGAACGATTTTCAAAATGTCACAGTTTTACTATCTTTGTAAAATAAATCAATTTCAGTTTTATAAAATGATTTAAAAGGAATTAAACAAGGTTTTTGTGAAGAAAAAAAATAATCAAATTATGCTAAGTAATATGGCAACCATAGTAAGACATATAGTAATTGGTTATGATACTAAAAATTATCATTGAACCTAATTCATTGAAGGGATACTTATAGTAACCAAATAGGTTACTAACTTTATATGCTAGGTTTTGGACCCAAGGTTATTTATGATAACCAAATGGGATACCACTATTGGGTCTTAGTAACCCAATAGGACATTAACCTAATTATGTTTGGGCTTATACCTAGGATTACTAATAGTAACCTAATAGGATACTATTTAAGTATAACTAACCAATATTTGTATTAAGTAATCAAACAAGATACTGTTTGATTGTTATTAGGTCAGGTGCCCTAAGGTTACATCTAGTAACCGAATAGGATACCATATCAGTGGGGGACATATAACTAGGGTTAATGTTAAATATTGGTTAGGATACCAACATTTAATGTAATGATTTATGGTAAGATAGGATGATTCTTATTTTACGTTCTTTTTGAAAACAGGAAAGTAACCTGTTGTTGCAATTCGTTGGAGCGACAAACCCCAGATCTAGTATAACCAGTAAGTACAACTCCGCCTACATCATAGGCTAATTGTTTTACTGATTGCATGTTTTGAAAACTCATGCACTTATGTATGTGATGCATATGATTATGTTTTATTATTGTCACATCATGAAGCATGTTCACTAATGATAATGCACATGGTAAGAGTAAGATTAAGTTTCAAGTAAGAGACTGTTTTTAAGAAACTTATTTCAAGAAAATGTTTTCAAGTAAGATGTGAAGCAAGTTTAATCGTGTCGTACCAACCTGCACTAGGTCATGGTTGGTTCATAATTTGAGTTGGATTGGACTGGCCGCCCCAACCACTACATGACTGCGCGCCACGGTACGTACACTTATATTAAGTAAGGGCCCAAAAATATGCTAACTTAAGAAAGCATAGTGATGCATAATTGGTTCATGCATTGTAAGTTTCATATTGTTTTTGTGGGTTAATAGTTGTACTTGCTGAGCGAAAGCTCACAACTTACGTTTAAGTTGTAGGTAAGCTCCCTATTGGCAATATTTGATACAAGACTGTGGGGCATGGTAGGGCTAACTTTGAAACTACGAGATGGAGACCGCTACAATGAACATTTGTTTTTGGGCTCTTTCATATGCTTTCTCTAATCATCTCATGTGTTTTTTTTTTTTAGGAATAGTTAAATTTGGTTTAGTGTTTTCTTGCATAGTCACTTTTTGTTGATTGAAAACAAAAAAACAAAAAAAAATTTGTGTGAGTTTTTGTTGGCAAAAGATGACGATGAATCGATGATAGTAACAACTACGAATTGTTATCGTGAGGTCATTTGTAATGTCTTTCAATTGTGGTTTCTGTGTGCTTGACACTCACGCTAGCTAGAGTCACTTTTGACTCTTAATCACATGAGCACCAAAATCTTAGCCATTCAATCTTTCAAATAACTAGAGAACATTAATGCAATTAGCTAGGTTCATGGTCTATATCAGGAGCTCTAGAACCCAATTTGGTGAAACTCAAGGCGAAATCCTAAGTTAGGTAAAATGGAGAAATGATTTAGGCAAAGTTTTTTTGGACTGTTTGAGCCGTTCTAGCCAACCTTTCGGAAATTATCCCTTGTTGTCCCATTTTTAGCCTTTAATCCAATTTCTTCTTCACCCACACTAGTATAACCTAACCAATCAAAGAATTCACCAAACACTTAACCCATTCCTTTAAGCACGAAATGCATTCTTCATTGTATTCGAGTGTATTGTGGTTAACATGAGCTTGGGATTGTGGTTTGGATTATTCTTTGCTGGTTATATTATATCTATTTTCGTTGCTACGTAATCTGAAAAAAAAAACCCCTAGTATTCATGTAAATAAATAAGTTTGGGGCTTAAAAAAAAAAGTTTTGAGTTGTATATTGTTTTTTATGGAATGAAAGGGTGATTGATTGAGTCAATGCAAAATCGGGGATTTTGGGGTTTTCCACTGAATGTTTGTAAAGTCGATCAGTATTTGAAGGTGCAAGGCATGCTTAGGGTGATTTGAGCTTAAAAATTCTTTTTCACCTACCCTTTACCTTAGCCTTACGTTACAAGCCGTTCAAAGTCCTTTTGATCCCCAGTGTTACATAACCTACATTAGTGGAGAGCAACACTAAATTGGGCCTATGGTTGTTCTTAAGTGCATCATGTAGTGATAAGTCCATGAACTTCCTTAATGCATAAATCAATCCGGTGTTTGACCGGTTGGGTGGTTTTGGCCTTCACACACACACAAGTCTTTAGTGGATTTGTGCTAGTGTTAAGTGTTGAAATTCTAGATAATCACAATGGTTGATTTTCCTTTCAAGCTTAAGACATTTGTAGGTTTTGAGGTAAAATTCATGGTCGTCAATTTTGTTGCTGTCACACTATTTTTATTTTCTTTATTTTTTATTTTTCTTTGTTTTGTTTTTGCTCGAGGACTAGCAAAATTCTAAGTTTGGGGGTATTTGATAAGTGAGCTTTTACTCACTTATTTAATGTCTTGAAATTGGATAATTTACAAAATCTTCAAGTTTTAGATTGGTTTAATGTGTTTGTGAATGTTTCAGATAAACAAGGGAAAAATTGGATTTTACAAGAATTGGAGATGAAAAATCAAGTTTTAACCCATAGCGGAGGCGCGGGCGCGCCTCTAAGGGCGCGCGCCCACGCGCCCACTCGTCTAAGTCAGAAGCCAGCACGCCCGCGCGCCCAGCGCCCAGCACCGCACGTCCACCAGCGCGCACCTTGCCACCGTGTGCCCAGCCAGAGCGCGCGGCTGTGCGCTCTCGCATGCTGAGGCGCGCCTTCTCTCGACCTGAAGCCCACGAACTAAAGAGGGGGTGTTTGGGTGTGAAAGGGAGGAGCTTTTTGAAGACCCAAAAAAAACCTGGAGACAACCATCTATTGGTGCCTGATGGTGATGCTGGCATTCCCAAGCCACTGTCCGAGGGAGGGCCGATTTTTCCAGAAGACCCTATCCCAGCCTTCCCACTGCAGGAGATCCCGCCACAGGAGGCGGAGGCCAACGCTAACAATAACGAAGTGGACCCTGTCGATTTCTTGGCTGCTCCTGAGGATTAACCCGAGGATCCTCCAATAATCATCATCGCCTGTGATGATGATGAAGGAGACGTTGAGTAAGAGTTTGAAGAAGAATGGGAAGAATTTGAGGGAATGGTGGAAGAGATAGAAAACATCGAGGACGATTCGAAGGAGATCCTATTCAGTGACGATGATTGGGATGTGTTCTCTGACGTAACGACCGAGTAGATCGTTTATACCTAAGTCTGACTTTTATTATTTTATTCTTTTTGACTTTAGGGTTGTATATAGGATAAGTATGATGGTAAAGTAGTAGACACTTCCATCTCATTTTTTATTACTTTTTTTTTACCATGTATGTATAGCAAGTATAGGGTGTATGTGATATGTACATAATAGTACCAAGATGATGTACTTTTGTACGATATACAAAAGGATAGAGTTTAGTATGAATGTATACGATGAAGATTGATGTTATGAATAAGTATCAATATGAAAGGTTCATGACAAAGTCATGAAACGGTAAGATGAGATCACGATGGATCTCTAATATGATGCTTTTATGATACGATACGATGACGTTATGATATGATATGATAAGTTATTATGATATTATGATAAGATGTTCTATGATAGGATGTGATAAGTTTTGAATGAAAGAAAGGATGTTAGAAGTATGATAATATCTTTTCTTAATAGGAAATTAGAAGATGGTACGACCGCGAACTAATCAAAACTCACAAGAACCTGACCTTGCAAACGTGGTAACAATGTTGCAACGTCAGTTAATAGAACAGCAACAAGAAACTAATAGGTTTCGGGAACAGATAGCCCAATTCAATCAGATACTTCAAGATAATGTAGTTCTGCCTCAAGAAAACTCTGTACCTCCAGTAGTGCCTCAAGCACCAGAGGCTCACCAGGAGGTTCCATGGACTGCTGAAGTTCCATTAGCACCCATAGGGGTACAAGCAAACCCACCCCTGATTAGGGAGGATTTGTTGTATAAGCGCTTCAGGCGAATGAAGGCGCCTGAATTTGAAGGACCCATGAACCCAATAGAGGCCGACAAGTGGTTGTTAGATATCCAAGTAATTTTGGATTTCCTGGGACTGACAGAACAGGAGAAGGTTTTGTGTGCTTCCTTTGTACTTAAGAAAGATGCACGACATTGGTGGATGACCGTACAAATGCGCCGGAATGTGGCAAGTATGAGTTGGCAGGATTTCGTGATCGAGTATAGGACAATGTATTACAACAGGGAAATCCTTGCTGTTTTAAACAAGGGTCGACGACAGTATTGGAAGCTGTCAAGAAGTTTAAACAGTTAGCCCGCTTATGTCCGGAACTAGTACCGAATGAAACCAAGAAGGTAAGGAGGATGATGAAGATGTTCCGAACATATATTGCCAAGCGAGTCAGTGCTGACAGTAACCCTCCAGCCCCAGTAGCCGACTGTATCGATCAGGCAATAAGAGCCGAGTACTGGATCAACCAAGATAAGGAGGCAAAGATTCAAATTCTTAAGGCTAAGAAGGAGAATAAGAACACGACGAAGCAGTTGCAGCCCCGACAGAATCCGAAGTTGTACTCGAAGGGCCAGACCAGTGATTCGGCCCAAAATTTCAAACAGTTAGGAATGAACAAGAGGAAAGGGAATGCTACGAACCAGGACCAACAGGGAAATTACCCTCAAAAGAAGACCAACCGAGGTAGTGGGGGTAATAATAATAATAGTAATAGTTATCCTATGTGCGCCCAGTGTGGGAAGAAGCACCTGGAAGTGTGTAGATTGGGGACAAACGCTTGCTACTTTTATGGCAAGGAAGGCCACTATGCAAGGAATTGCACCTTGAACAATTAGTTGCTTGCCGTCCAAGCAAAAATCGAAGGCCTTTCGATCGCACAAGAAAGATTAGAGGCTCCTGAACCCCAAGCGAGGATTTATGCCTACACAAAGGGGGATGCCGAAGCGGGAACTTCTCACGTGGTAACAGGTTAGATTTCTGTCGCCACTCATAATGCAATTGCTCTATTTGATTCTGGGGCTACCCACTCGTTTGCATCGATGGATTACACCCAGAAATTAGGAAGAAAAGTTGATAGGTTAGAAAAACTTTTTAGCATATCCTTTCCGTTGGGAGAAATTCTTCTGTCTGACTACTGGATACAAGGCGTTCCAATAGTCATTTGTGGCAGAGAATTGTATGTGGATCTTGTTGTGATAAAACTTCAAGATTATAATGTGATCTAGGGAATGGATTTCTTGGGAAAGTACAACGCTAAAATCGAATGTAGAAAGCATTGTGTTATGTTTAGTCCACTTGGCGAGGAAGAGTTCAATTTTACGGCCAGTCTCGGAACTCAGCGACTAGGCTAGTCTCGGCAATAAAGGCTTGGAAGATGTTAGCTAATGGATGCCAAGGATATTTAGCTAACATGGTGGACAAAGATGAAGAGGTGGAGCTAACACCAATAGATGTCCCCATTATAAGAGAATATGTGGATGTCTTTCCGAAAGCTTATGCGGACTTCCGCCAGATAGAATTGTGCCTTATCGTATGGCATTAGCCGAGCTTAGAGAACTTCAAGTGCAGTTACAAGAACTGATTGATAAGGGATTTATCTGGCAAAGTCACTCTCCGTGGGGAGCGCCAGTTTTGTTTGTCAAGAAAAAGGATGGATCGTTGCGTATGTGCATCGATTATCGTGAGCTGAATAAGGTTACGATCAAGAACAAGTATCCCCTTATGATAATTGATGATTTTTTGATCAACTCAGGGGAGCAGTAGTATTTCGAAAGTCGATTTACAGTCGGGATACCATCAGCTCAGGATTAAGGAGACGGATATTTTTAAGACGGCTTTTGAACACGATATGGGCATTATGAGTTTTTAGTCATGCCATTTGGATTAACAAATGCCCCAGCCGCTTTTATGGACCTTATGAACCGAGTGTTCAAGGAGTATCTTGATAAGTTTGTTATCGTTTCATTGACGATATACTAATTTACTCAAAATCCAGAGAGAAGCACGAACAGCACCTTAGGTCGGTATTGGAGACGTTAAGAAGAAATCAACTTTATGCCAAATTCACAAAGTGTGAATTTTGGTTAGATAAAGTTCATTTCTTAGGTCATGTGATTTCAAAAGAAGGAGTTTCTGTCGATCCAGCTAAAGTAGAGACAGTTAGTCAGTGGGCCGTACCAAGGAATGTTACGGAGATATGAAGTTTCCTTGGGTTAGCTGGATACTATTGACGTTTTGTGGAAGGTTTCTCCAAGATAGTAGCCCCTCTTACTACCCTTACTAAAAAGGGGAAGAAAGTTGAATGGACACGAAAGTGCGAAGAAGGATTCCAAGAGCTTAAGAAGAGACTTACAAGTGCACCAGTATTAATAATTCCCAACGTGGATGAAGGGAATTTTGTAATTTATAGTGACGCCTCTAAAAAAGGATTTGTGGCTGTCCTGATGCAAAAAGGTAAGGTGGTTGCCTATGCCTCACAACAATTGAAGGATCATGAAAGGAATTATCCAACGCATGATTTAGAGCTCGCAGCGGTAGTTTTCGCATTAAAGATCTGGAGACACTATTTGTACGGGAATAGATGCGAAATCTATACCGACCATCAAAGTCTCAAGTTAGAACTGGTGAAGGATTACGATTTTGAGATCTTTTACCACTCTGGAAAGGCAAACAGGGTAGTAGATACTTTAAGTAGAAAATTAGCCGGTATGCTGATGTCTATTGGAACGTTGCCCAAGCCACTTCAAAGGGAAATTTCTGACTTTAACATGGGGATGATAACTGGAAAGTTATCTGTTCTGACTCTTCAGTTTGATCTCCTAGAATCCATTATGTTGCATCAAGGGAAGGATTCCTTTCTGCTAAAAGCACAACTTTTTGGTGGAAAGAGTAAGGAATTCAAGACCTCTACGGATGGGGTAATTTATTTCAAAGATAGGAATTGCATTCCTGATTTTGAATTTCTTTAGAAAACAGATTATGTCAGAAGCGCATATGACGCCATACTCGGTACATCCCAGAGCTTCCAAGATGTACAAGGATCTTAAGGAGAACTATTGGTGGCCAAAGATGAAGAACGAGATCGCAGAATTCGTGTCAAAATGCCTAACTTGTCAGAAAGTTAAGGCTAAACACCGCCATCCAGGCGGAGATCTTCAGAAAATTGAGTTTCCTGAATGGAAATGGGAGCAAACTACGATGGATTTCATAGTAGGACTACCCAGGACTGCAAGTGGGAGTGATACGATTTAGGTTATTGTCGATAGATTAACCAAATCAGCCCACTTTATTGCCATCAAAGCCACATTTTCAGTAGAAAGGCTTGCCGAAATTTATGTATCTCAGATCATTAAGCTGTATGGAGTGCCAAAATCGATCATTTCGGATTGTGATGGACGTTTCACCTCTCGATTTTGGACAAGTGATCACGCTGCAATGGGGTTGAGATTAAAGTTTAGTATAGCTTTTCACCCCCAAACCGATGGCCAGTCAGAACGAACTATCCAAACACTAAAAGATATGCTTAGATCATGTGTTTTGGATTTCAAAGGAAGCTGGGATCAGAAGCTACCTTTGATCAAATTTTCTTATAATAATAGTTATCACGCCTCAATCAGTATGGCTTTATTTGAAGCGTTGTATGGAAGGAAATGTCGATCTCCTATTCATCGGCAAGAAGTTGGGCAGAAACAACTTCAAATCACGGATTTCATCAAGAAAACTTCTGAGGACATCAAGATGATCAAACAGAGACTCGACATGGCTTTTAGTCGACAGAAAAGTTATGCCGACAAACATCGAAGACCCTTCGAGTTCCAAGTTGGAGATTCAATTTTCATTAAGATTGCTCCTATGAAGGGAATAATGAGGTTTGGTAAAAAAGGGAAGCTTAGCCCGAGATATACCGGACCATTTGAAATCCTTGAAAGGATTGGAAAAGTAACCTATAAGCTTGCCTTGCCACCAGAATTGGCCTTTGTGCATGACGTTTTTCATGTTTCAATGTTAACAAAATACGTACCCGGCCCTTCCCAAAGTGCTAAGTCAAGAACCAGTTGAAGTCCAAACTAACTTTACATATGAAGAAAAGCCAGTCCGGATTCTGGACCAGGAAGAAAAATTTTTAAGAAACAAAACCATTCCTATGGTTAAAGTGTTATGGCGAAATCATAAGGTTGAAGAAGCAACGTGGGAATTAGAAGAGGATATGAGAAAGAACTACCCTAACTTGTTTTAATTTTTGAGGACGAAAATTTTAAGGGGGGAAGATTGTAATAACCAATGTTTTATGAAATTACGATTTCTTTTTTTAGGAATTTAAGATGTACTATGTAAGTACTTACGAAATGCCTGATCTGATTTTTATCAGATTTTGTGTGAGTCCTTATAGGTTTATAAGACTCAATAATAAATTGCTTAGTCAAGCATAAGGCCTTTTGAGTAAATAGGTAGAATGAAATTTATGATTTTATGTGACCAAAGTTTGACCAAGAAAAGTCAAAGGTATGAATACGACGGTACTGCAATATAGCAAGCAGTATAGGAATTATACTACGAAAAAACCGTCATCACAGATAAAATAGTAAGAATAAGGTTCAAGACCACTATAGAAAAATCAAGCACATTATTTAAGACAATAAGGGCTAAATAGCTTTAAGTCATAAGAAAATTTTTTATGCAGTTCAATACTACGTAGATAAATTCTGGACTGCAGTTCAGAAAGACTGTACTGTTATTAGTAAAAATAGTATTTGAAATATCTGCATTAGTATGAGAATGGACTGCATTTTAGGAGGAAAGCCAAACAAGGTCCAAAGGGTGGGGACACCTCACCATTGGATAATTACATTATTTATGGAATTTTAGAAAATTTGGGAAAGAATTAGGAAACTTGGCCTCCAAGCCATCCTAATGGCCGGCCACCTCATAGATTATTGAGCAAATATTTTGCTCAAAAGGACTAATATGTAATTTCGGAAATAAAAATAAATCCAAAAAGAAATTATTTTCAACTATAAATAGGTAATGGGGAGGGGGGGTGGTTTTTGGTTCATTTTTATGTGACTCTACCAAAACTCTTGCAAAATTTCACCTCACTCTCTTCCCCTTAGCAGCCGAAACCCCAAAGAGAGAAAGAGAAGAAAAAAAAAGAGAGAGAGAAAGAAGAAGCAAGGTGGTTGGATTTGTGGAGGAACCAAGTAGGAAGGAAAAGTTTGATTCAAGACCTAGAACCAATCTCCAAGCTTAAAGGTATCCTTCTAAAATCTTTAAGCTATCCAATTAATCTTTGATTCAAAATTTATGTGTATTTTATGTGGGTATGTAAGAGCATAAGCTCATTGTAATTTCTATGTAATAGCTTAGATTTGTGCTTGATTAGGGTTAGTTGTTTTGATTTATGGTTTTGTGTATGGTTATGATTTCAATTGCTAGAGTACGTATGGTATGTATGAATGCCTAGTAAATGTTTGTAATATGTCCTCACACACTCAAGAAGTTGGATGGTGTGATTGATTATGTGATATTGATGTACGATGCAAGAAGGGTCAAAGAAAACCCTAAAAACCCTAGTTGGTAAAGATTTACCATGTGGGTTTATATGAATGATTTTATGAATGAAAATGAATGCATGGCAATGAAAATAGTATGTAATGCGCTGCATGCTTGATGTAGGCTCATGGTTTTAACTGTTCGGGTAGTGTGGGCATAATTTCATGTAAGAAACAATTAAAACAGAAACTGCCAGTCTTGGATCAAGACTGGGCAGCAGTCTGGAAATAGTATTTTGAGGCCTTTAGAGGCTGAATTTGAGGAAAGTTAAAACTAAAAGTTGTAGGAAAATGGAAAATGCTAGGGGGTACCGTGAACAGTTTTTAAAAATGAGGCTCGAAAGGCCCCTGTTTTTACAAAAATCTGAACCTGGTCATGCCCAGACCCTATGCATGGCCAGGCAGGTTCAACAATGAAAAAGAACAAAAGTTATAGGATTTTTCAAGATCTAAAACTTTTGTTAATAAAAGTTTTTCAGATTCAAAAAACGGATTTTAAGATATAACGGGATTCTGAAAACTGTACAGAAACAGGAAATTCCTACACAGGATTTACAAAACAGTACAAGAACAGACAATTCCTGTACATACACTGATAGTTAGATTAATGGAATTGTTTTCAGCAGATTCCTCCGACTTAGACAGTTTTATAAAAATAGTTTATAAAATGGTTAATTAAACCAAGTTTAGTAAGGAAAAAGAAAATAATTGAATTAGGTCAAGTAAAAGGATAACCTTAAGTAAGATATATGGTCATTGGATTGGTTACTAATTTTATTTGGGCCAAAATAATTTTAAGACATAGTAACAAGACAATGATCATTAGTAACTTGAGAGGTTACCAAGTTGTTGGGCTGGGCCTAAAGCCCATGGTTACTAATGGTAACCTAATAAGTCATAATTTTTAAAAGTTGGGCCTTAGTAAACCAATACGATTTTATTCAAAGATAACTTGGGCTTACACCAAGGGTTACCCGAAGTAACCTAATAAGATACTATTAAGACATAAGCCCTAGGGTTACATTAAGTAACCAAATAAGTTATCATAAGTGTGTGTGTGAGGAGACATATGACTAGGGTTATTCATGAATGTTGGTTAGGATACCAATATTTTATGATTATGATTTATGATAAGTTGGGACGATCCTTACCGTACGTCCTTATTGAAAAGCAGGAAGTAACCTGTTGTTGTGACCGATTTGGAGCAACAAAATTTAGGACGTAGCATAACAAGAAAGTACAACTCCGCCTACAGCATAGACTATTTGTTGACTACTTGCATTTTTTGTGTGAAACTTGTGCAGTTATGTGAGGTATATGATTTATGTTTTATTATGGCATCATGAAGTATGCTCACCAATGATAAGTCACTTAGTAAGAATGAGAACCCAGTTTCAAGTATGAAACTATTTTAAAAGACGTTTTCAAGAAGAAAAACTATTTTTTTTAAGAATTAATTTCAAGAGCAAGTTAAGGAAAGATTTCAAATATGGATGGCAAGCAAGTTGCCTCGTGTCGTGCCGGCCTACCACAAGGGGAGGTTTGGTCCATGGTTTAAGTTAGATTTAGTTGGCCGCCCCAACCACTTCGTGGCAGCGCGCCACGGTACGGACACTTATGTTATGTTATGTAAGGGGCCCAAAAGATATGCTAACATAAGAAAGCATATTTGGTTCATGCATTGCTTTATTAAGTTTTGTTTGTTTTGCTGGTTTATACTTGTACTTGGTGAGCGAAAGCTCACGACTTACGTCTACGCTGTAGGTAAGCAACCTATCGGCAATCCTTGATACAAGACGGTGGGGCTTGGCACGGCGAGCTATGAAACTTGGGATGGAGACCACTACGTTTTCCAAATTATGATATTTGTAATTATTATTCTATAAGTTTGATACTCAAGTACTTCATTAAGAATTTGTGCATATATAAATATGTAAGTATGTAATACGTTAGAATTTCACGTGTTAAAAAAAATATATTATGTATTTCCGCCAAGATAAATAAGTTAAGTAATTATGTATGTTATGTACGGTAACGGCCTATTAGGCGGGTCGTTACATTAGGAGAGAAAAGTTTTGTTTCAAAAATTAAATAATTCAAACACAATCTTATTTTCAAAATTCAATTAACCAAAATAATTAACAAATAATCATTTTATTTACAACCAATCATATGTTGACAAATCACATTATTTGTCTACATCAATTTCACATGTCCAATCCTTTTTCGGGACTGCATGTAAGAGAGTACCATGTCTTAATAGACAATTTTAAATTCCCATTTTATTTACCGATTTCATTAGGAACAAATCCCGAGACACTTCGTGTAACTATACGAGCTAGTAGAGGGACCCGATGGAAACATGTAAAGAGGCTCCTATAATTGTGAAAAATTAATCCCGGACTAATTATTCATCAATTATCAACTTCAGGACTATTCCACTAAAAGTCTGAAGCTGAAGTCCCGTTACATACCGTATTACGAAAGCCCTCCAACGTAGTGCTTCTTACATGATTTATTCATCGCTTGCTTAATCCCCATATGTTATCCATGATTGAAGTAAGGACTTTTTCCGTTTTAACCTTTTCAATCATTTTAAGTTAAAGTTCTATTATTCTCCATTGAAAGAACCACCAATTGTAAAGCCATACAATCAAAAACCATTAGAGAGCACAAAGTAAACCGATAGCCAAGATCTTGTTATATTATCTTTCAATTCCCGAATAATGCCTTTAAGTAGATAACATGTATTAAGATAGCTATGGATTCCGTATCTATGAATCTGAATCTCTCCATCCATAAGTCATACACCAAAACACAAGTATATTGACCATCAATTATCAGTGTCTCATCTATAGTGGATCAAAATGTATAAGTCATGTGTAACGACCCGCCTTACGTAGGCCGTTACCGTTCTTATCTTACATAATTACTTATCTTACTTAACTAGCGGAAATAAGGAATAAATTTTTTTTTCAAACAACTTGTATCCGAACTTGACCATATACTTACTTATAACCATATATACGTACTTAATTAAGTATTTAAGTTTTAAACGTATTTTAACATACAGCAGATTATACTAAATAATAATTACATATATTTTATCACAAAACACGTAGCGGTCTCCATCCCGTAGTTTCACAGTTAGCCCTGCCATGCCCCACAATCTTGCATCAAGCATGGCCAATAGGTTTCTTAACTACAACATAAACATAAGTCATGAGCTTTCGCTCAGCAAATACAACTATTAACCCACAAAAAAAATTCGAAAAGAACAATGCATGAACCAATTATGCTTCATTATGCTTTCTTAAGTTAGCATATTTTTAGGCCCTTACATAACATAAGTGTAACGTACCGTGGCGCGCAGCCATGGAGTGGTTGGGGTGGCCAGCCCAGTCCAACTTAAACCATGGACCAAACCTGACCTAGAGCAGGTCGGTACGATACGAGGAAACTTACTTAACATCATACTTGAAAATATTTTCTTAAAAACAGTCTCTTACTTGAAACTTAATCTTATTCTAACCATGTAAATTATCATTAGTGAGCATGCTTCATGATGCCACAATAATAAGCATAAATCATATGCGACACATTCATCAATGCATGAGCTTTGAAAACATGCAAGCAGTAAAACAATTTGCCTATGCTGTAGGCGGGGTTGTACTTATTGGTTATGCAAGATCCTGGGTTTGTTGCTCCTACCGGTCACAACAATAGGTTACCTTCCTGTTTTCAAAAAGGATGTAAGTTAAGATTCATCCCATCTTACCATGAATCATTACATTCAATGCTGGTATCCTAACCAACATTTACCAATGACCCTAGTTATATGGCCCCCACATACTATAATGGTATCTTATTCGGTTACTAAATGTAACCCTAGGGCACATGACCCAATGTTAGTCAAACAGTATCTTGTTTGATTACCTAATACAAATCTTAGTTACAGTGCCTAATTATACTTAAATAGCATCTTACTAGGTTACTATGGCCCAAAGATATTACAATGGTATCCCATTTGTATACCATAAGTAACCTTGGATCCAAAGCCTACCATATAAAATTAGTAACCCATTTGGTTACTGTAATGACCCGTCTTACGTAGGCCGTTACCCGTACAAGAAGCTGAATTTTGACTTGAACGCTTCCGGTGAGCAGCTCCTACTCCAACTAAATGAACTTGAGGAATTTCAGAATGAGGCCTATGAGAATGCAAGGCTCTACAAGGAGCCCATAAAGAAGTGGCACGATCAGAAAATCTAAGGACATAATTTCTTTCGGGGCAAAAAGTATTGCTTTTCAACTCCCGGTTGAAACTTTTCCTAGGAAAATTGAGATCGAGGTGGTTCGGACCTTTTGAAATCAAGCAAGTATTCCCCTTTGGTACAGTTGAACTTCTAGGAAGACATAGGCAAACTTTCCATGTGAACGGGCAAAGATTGAAGCATTACCATGGAGGAGAAGAGCGGAAAGTTGTTAGCATCTCTTTTGCAGACCCAAATTGAGTGGAAGCATCACCACGTCCAGCTGAAGACGTTAAACCAAGCGCTTCTTGGGAGGCACCCCATGCTCTATCACCTTAATTTCTTTTAAACTTTTCTTTTAGTTTGTTTTCATCGATTTATCTATAAATTTTGTGTGTTGTTTGAGTGATTTCTTAGAATACATTTATTTTTCTTTTTTAGGTATAGATGGGCAACTGGAATCATGGAAAGTATTTGGAAGCATTTCGAGAAGTTTGGGAGAAATTGGGGAAGTTTGAAGGCAATTTTGTGGTTCATCTTGATGTTCAAGCAAGGAGATGGCCCGCTGTGGCGTGCCAAATTTGCGCTGCAAGCGCGCCATTGGGCGTCAAGCAGACCAGCCGAGCCAGAGGCAGGCACGCGCCCAGGGCGATCTCGACGCATGCCCGCGTGCTCTCCAGCCAAGTCAGAAAACCAGAGACAAGCGCACGCCCGCGTGCTTCCTCAGCCCGAGCCAGGCGCACGCCCGCGCGTTTCCCCAGCCAGGAGGGCCCGCGAAATTCTTCAGCCAAAAGCCCTTAAAACCTCAATTCTCTAGTTTTCTCCAACTTTCATTTCCCCCAACCCAAAATTCAACCCCCACTTCACCAACATTTTCAAATTCTCCATACCTTATATCCACCCAAAATCTCAAACTCAACCATCTAGACTTTCACCAAGAAACTCACCATCTCCTAGCAAAGGTATTCACGACACTTCGCATTTGGGGGCTTGGAGCTGCAATGAGGTAATTGTTTGAAAGTTGCTTGAACTTGAGTTGTTTGAAATTTTGGTTTGTTGTGGAGCATCATATTTGATTGGGTTTGCATTTGGGAACTAGTGGTTGGATTCATTTTCGTATATGGTCAACATTTTGGGGTTGTACACCAAGTGTTTGTTGAATTGTCCAAGTGAAAAAAAAGGGGTGCATGCCAAGTGTTCGACAATTTGTCAAGCTAACTACAACTATAGCATCATGCCTCACAAGCATGGGAAAGGAAAAAGCATCATCTTCTGGCTCCTCTAGCGCCGTCTTGTTGATAAAAAGTTGTGAATGATGCGGCCAAGGCCAAATTCAGGAAATTCATGGAGAAAAATAAGTCCACAATTATGGAGAGGGGTTTAAAGGCCTCCCGAATTTGACATCGAAGGAGACATCGCAAACAACATCGTACAACGGCAATGGCAAAACTTTACTGACATGCAAGACTCAGCAGTCACAAACAGTTGTGAGGGAATTCTAGGCCAATGGGTATTATCAGCGAGACAACGATGAAGTGTGTGTGCGCGGTACTATGGTATCTTTCGCCCTGGAAGTAATAAACAGGTACTTTGACATAGGGACGGTCGAAGATGATGAATACGCTGCATTCCTTGCAGAAAGAGGGGATTATGACTCCATTGTCAGAGATATGTGTATTCCAGGTACCGAATGGACCTCAAAGGAGAACGATAGTGATGTCGCACACTACTTCCCAGAAAATTGCCTGAACATTTATGCCATGGCATGGAATAAATTCATTTGCACCTCCATTATGCGCACCAACCACGAGCACCATGTGTATACGAACAGAGCTGCCCTGCTGTATGCAATCTGCAAAGGCTGGAGCATTGATATTGGTGTGGTTATTCGGGACGATTTGGTGAAGTCCCTCGAGGCGAAGATGACAGGTGCTCATACTCATCCATGTCTTATCACTTGGCTGTGTCAAAATGCTGGTGTAGCAATTGAGCCAACCGAGCCTTTGAGACCATGTGGTACGTTAATTGATAAATCTTCGATGGATAAATATGTTAAATGGCCTGGGGGTAGGCACCTCGAATCCGGCTTGGGTTTTGAACTCTATGACAACCACGATGCACTTCGACCTCCCAACCTACTCCCGTGACTTTGCTTTTGGGCGGGAGGATTAAGATTCGAGGAGTTTCACAGCCCTACAAACACGTGCTATACAGGAACATGAGCGGATAATTGAGGAGAACCGCCATCGCCAGCCATCCCGCCCCCGCACACACTGCGAAGAAGCTGGTCCATCATCCGCGCTAGATATGACCCATGTTGTCCCCCCTATCGAGGATGTTTATAGGATGGCGGTCCAACATGGCCAAAATCTAACGGAACTGCAGGGCAGACTCAATCAACAGGACCGCGTCCTCCATGAGGTCCTAGATCGAGTTAAGGATATGTAACAACGTGACATATGAGGAGCCATTATGAGTTGCAGTTCCATCAGTATTTGGCTTCTCAAGGTCTCCTAACTCGTCCACCGCGATGCCTCCCGCCTATCCCGATTACCTCCTCCGGCATTACCATCCACCACCACCACCACCAGAAACTCGAGAGGGGAGTGATAACAATGAGGGGATGTAACTTCATCCCCGAGGTATGTGATCTTGTGCTTTTCATTCGATCGAACATTGAGGACAATGTTGTCTACAAGTTTGGGGGGAATGATGTAATAACCAACCTTTTTACAAATTTACGATTTCTTTTTTAAGGAATCAAAAGTTTGTATTATGTATGTTTATATGAAATGCCTGATCTGATTTATCAGAATTAGGGTTTATGTATGATTTTATTCCGGTCAAAGTTTGATCAAAATAATCCAAGGTATGTTGAGACGGTACTACTGCAGTTTTAAAAATAGTTTGAAATTATACTGTGAAAAAACTGTCATTACGGATAACGAAGCAAAAATTAGGTATGGGACCACTGTAGAAAAATCAAGCACAATATTTAGAGTAATAATAACGAAGTGGCCTTTAGTTCTAAGAAAAAATTTTACTCAATTCGGTTAAGTGCAGGATAAATTCTGGACTACAGTCCAGTGTAACAGTACGGTTATTAGTGAAAACAATATTTGTAAAAATATGTATTAGTATGGAAATGGAATGCATTTTTGGAGGAAAACCAAATGGAACCTTAATTGAGGACACCTCACATAGTGATAATTAGTTGAATTATTGGATTTTTAGAAAATTAAGGAAAGTATTTAACATGCATGAACATGGAAGATACTTGGCCACAGCCACCCAAGTGGCGGCCACCTCATGGAGCCTAGGAGCAAATATTTTTTCTTTGGAGGACTAATGTGCAATTTTAGTAATAAAATTAATTCTAGAAATTTAATTAATTTTCACCTATAAATAGGTGTGGTGGGGCTTGCTTTGGACCACCTAATAAAAGCCTAACCCTTTTTAGTTCACCTTCTAGTCCCTCTCACTCCCCCTAAAAACTGAACCCAAAGTGAGAAAAAAAGTGAAGAGTGTTGTCGGATTTGTGAGGAAGAAATCAAGGAGGAAAGTTTGATTCAAGTCTAGATCCACTTCAAGGTGTTAAGGTAAACCTCCTAACCCCCTAAGCTTTTCATTTGAGTTTTAGTTCAATTATTTAAGTGTATTTTAAGTTGGTTATGTAAGAGCATAAGCTCACTTATATTTCATGCAATAGCTTAGTAAGATTAGTATGTGCTTGATTATGGTTTTGGTGAGCTAGATCTATGTTTTGGTTTATGTTTTTGATGTTATGCTTTAAAAATTTTATGCTTTGTGTGAATGTCTATTAGGTGTTTGTTATATGTCCCCACATGCTTAGGTAGTAATATGGTATGCTTGAATGATGGTGAGATGATTGTATGATGAATTAACATGAAAATCCTACTTAAAAACCCTAATTTGGTAAAAGTTACTACACGGGTTAATTGGTTGAGAAACAAGTGTATGTTAATGGAAAACCTTGCGTAATATGTTGCATGCTTGATGTAGGCTCACGATTGCGACCGTTTGAGGTATGGTGTGCGTTATTTTGCGTAACAAACAACCAAAAGAAAAACTGCCATTTTTCGGATAAAACTGGGCAGCAATCTGGAAATGAAATTTTGAAGCCCTTAGAGGCAGAATTTGGAAAAAGTAAAAACTAAAAGTTGTAGAAAATTGAAAACCCAAGGGGACAGCATGGACAGATTTTGAAAAATAATCTCCAAAGGCTTCCGTTTTTGTGGAAACTCGAGACTGGCCAGCCCATACCCTGTGCACGGCCAGGACGTTTTAATAAGGAATATGAACAGGTTAAAGGTAGAATTAGGTTTTGATAAACAACTGAAAGTTTTAGGACTTTATGAGGTCTGCAACTTTTATGCAGAAAACTTTTTCAAATTCAAAGCAAATTTTAAAATAAAACTGAATCTTAAAAACTGAGCAGGGAACAGGTAATTCCTGCACATGCACTGCTAACTGAAATTATTGGACTGTTTTTCAATGAACGATTTTCAAAATGTCATAGTTTTACTATCTTGGTAAAATAAATCAATTTCAGTTTTATAAAATGATTTAAAAGGAATTAAACAAGGTTTTGTGAAGAAAAAAAATAATCAAATTATGCTAAGTAATATGGCAACCATAGTAAGACATATAGTAATTGGTTATGATACAAAAATTATCATTGAACCTAATTCATTGAAGGGATACTTATAGTAACAATAGGTTACTAACTTTATATGCTAGGTTTTGGACCCAAGGTTATTTATGATACCCAAATGTGATACCACTATTGGGTCTTAGTAACCCAATAGGACATTAACCTAATTATGTTTGGGCTTATACCTAGGATTACTAATAGTAACCTAAAAGGATACTATTTAAGTATAACTAACCAATATTTGTATTAAGTAATCAAACAAGATACTGTTTGATTGTTATTAGGTCAGGTGCCCTATGGTTACATCTAGTAACCGAATAGGATACCATATCAGTGGGGGACATATAACTAGGGTTAATGTTAAATGTTGGTTAGGATACCAACATTTAATGTAATGATTTATGATAAGATAGGATGATTTTTATTTTACGTTCTTTTTGAAAACAGGAAAGTAACCTGTTGTTGCAATTCGTTGGAGCACAAACCCCAGATCTAGTATAACCAGTAAGTACAACTCCGCCTACATCATAGGCTAATTGTTTTACTGATTGCATGTTTTGAAAACTCATGCACTTATGTATGTGATGCATATGATTATGTTTTATTATTGTCACATCATGAAGTATGTTCACTAATGATAATGTACATGGTAAGAGTAGATTAAGTTTCAAGTAAGAGACTGTTTTTAAGAAACTGTTTTCAAGAAAATGTTTTCAAGTAAGATGTTAAGCAAGTTTAATCATGTCGTAACCAACCTGCACTAGGTCAGGGTTGGTTCATGGTTTGAGTTGGATTGGACTGGCCGCCCCCAACTAACTCCATGGACTGCGCGCCACGGTACGTACACTTATATTAAGTAAGGGCCCACAAAATATGCTAACTTAAGAAAGCATAATGAAGCATAATTGGGTTCATGCATTGTAAGTTTCATATTGTTTTTGCGGGTTAATAGTTGTACTTGCTGAGCGAAAGCTCACAACTTACGTTATGTTGTAGGTAAGCTCCCTATTGGCAATATTTGATACAAAACTATGGGCATGGGCAGGGCTAACTGTGAAACTACGAGGGATGGAGACCGCTACAATGAACATTTGTTTTTGTGCTCTTTCATATGCTTTCTCTAATCATCACATGTGTTTTTTTTTTTTTAGGAATAGTTAAATTTAGTTTAGTGTTTTCTTGCATAGTCACTTTTTGTTGATTGAAAACAAAAAAACAAAAAAAAAATTTGTGTGAGTTTTTGTTGGCAAAGATGACGATGAATCGATGATAGTAACAACTATGAATTGTTATCGTGAGGTCGTTTGTAATGTCTTTCAATTGTGGTTTCTGTGTGCTTGACACTCACGCTAGCTAGAGACGCTTTTCACTCTTAATCACATGAGCACCAAAATCTTAGCCACTCAATCTTTCAAATAACTAGAGAACATTAATGCAATTAGCTAGGTTCATGGTCTATATCAAGAGCTCTAGAACCCAATTTGGTGAAACTCAAGGTGAAATCCTAAGTTAGGTAAAATGGAGAAATGATTTAGGCAAAGTTTTTTTGGACCGTTTGAGCCATTCTAGCCAACCTTTCGGAAATTATTCCTTGTTGTCCCATTTTTAGCCTTTAAGCCAATTTCTTCTTCACCCACACTAGTATAAACCTAACCAATCAAAGAATTCACCAAACACTTAGCCCATTCCTTTAAGCACGAAATGCATTCTTCATTGTATTCGAGTGTATTGTGGTTAACATGAGCTTGGGATTGTGGTTTGGATTATTCTTTGCTGGTTATATTATATCTATTTTCGTTGCTACTTAATCTGAAAAAAAAAAACCCCTAGTATTCATGTAAATAAATAAGTTAGGAGGTTAAAAAAAAAAGTTTGAGTTGTATATTGTTTTAAGATGGAATGAAAGGGTGATCGAGTGAGTCAATGCAAAATCGGGGATTTTAGGGTTTTCCACTGAATGTTTGTAAAGTTGATCAGTATTTGAAGGTGCAAGGCGTGCTTAGGGTGATTTGAGCTTAACAATTCTTTTTCACCTACCCTTTACCTTAGCCTTACGTTACAAGCCGTTCAAAGTCCTTTTGATCTCCAGTGTTACATAACCTACATTAGTGGAGAGCAACACTAAATTGGGCCTATGGTTGTTTCCGTAAGTGCATCATGTAGCGATAAGTCCATGACTTCCTTAATGCATAAATCAATCCGGTGGTTTGACCGGTTGGGTATTTTTGGCCTTCACACAACACACAAGTCATTAGTGGATTTGTGCTAGTGTTAAGTGTTGAAATTCTAGATACACAATGGTTGATTTCCTTTCAAGCTTAAGACATTGTGTAGGTTTTGAGGTAAAATTCATGGTCGTCAATTTTGTTGCTGTCGCACTGTTTTTATTTTCTTTATTTTTATTTTTCTTTGTTTTGTTTTGCTCAAGGACTAGCAAAATTCTAAGTTTGGGGGTATTTGATAAGTGAGCTTTTACTCACTTATTTAATGTCTTGAAATTGGATAATTTACAAAAATCTTCAAGTTTTAGATTGGTTTAATGTGTTTGTGAATGTTTCAGATAAACAAGGGAAATATTGGGATTTTGCAAGAATTGGAGATGAAAAATCAAGTTTTTGCCCTAGCGGAGGCGCGGGCGCGCCTCACCGAGCCACTCGTCTAAGTCAGAAGCCACGCGCCCATGCCCAGCGCCCATTGCCCGCACCACACGCCCCCAGCACGCGCCTTGCCACCGTGTGCCCAACCAGAGCGCGC